>PQXJ01000308.1:0-39309 GCA_004786225.1 Botryotinia narcissicola | reverse complement strand
GGAGGGGGACATTCGAGTTCATAAGCAAACTTTTCGTTTCATAATTCGAAAGGGTCATCGGTAGTGGAGTGAGCCCGGTGTAATGGAGGTATACTACCTGACTACCTAGGTTCTCCTGGGTAACTATCATAATTATAGAAGTGACAGATTCTTTTGATGGGGGGCCAAAGTGTTTAAGTGACATCTAATCATCAAAGTGACCTAGAAAGGAGGACAGAAGAGCAAAGCTCAGCCAAGGGAAATGGAACTTCCCAGCCTTATTTTTAGCCAGGCGAGCCAGGAGACGATTAATCAAAACTTATACCCAAGCAAGTGTTCGTGAACCGTGAGCCGTGATGAAATTCTATATTAGGGATCCATAAAATTCCATCATTAATCTTGCGGCTATATTATGTTACGAGTATATTCTACATCTTCAATATTGTGATATATATATATATATTATATCGAGTATCTATCTAGGTCGGTAGCTGTATGCAGAATGATTCATATATGAAGGATGAGAAGGATGAATAATTTTTGGATACATACAAACAAGTATTCCAGTATCAATAATCAATATCAATATCCGTGAGAATCCTTCCAACCTTCATTTAGCTTTTTCCTCCCTCCCTCCTTTTGCTCGTACTAGATGTAGAAATCAATACCGTGTTGAACCTTAATTTGATAAATCCCCTGAATGTTTGTATTCGCGAAAGTTTAATATTCAAACATCGTTAATGATTCTGAAAGCTCCCTCAAACATCGGATCTTATTACTATTTTTTTGCTGACATTGGAGTGACTAGTTCTGTACCTTCCTGCACCCTTTCCCTTGAACTACCTAGCTTCCAAGTTCCAAGGGTCACAGCTCCAATAGCGCGAGAGTAGCTCTTCCTTTTTAGTTTCATGTTTCAAACGCTTTAGTTTCATCGTTCCGAAGTCCGAATCCACTTATCTTATCAAACCTGACCACACATCCAAAGTAGGAATACTTATCAGATCCACATGGTCTAATATTTGTCTGAGGTGCAACACAGCATCTACTACTATCAACAACTTCAATTGCATCTCGAAATGGTCACACTCAACCATTTCCCGCCATGAGTTTCTCTCAGGATCTGTTTTCGTTTGCGCCTATACCAAAGGAAACTGCGGAACATTTCTCCTTAACACCATGGTGTAAACCATTTCTCGAGGACAGCTCTTTGCACCCCTTTTCGCCTCGATCGCGAATGCGCAAGGAACATCATACCTGTGATTCATTTACGGCCATTACCCTTCAGACACCAGACACTATCTCGCATTGTCAATTCTTCTACTCTCCGCCTAATTCCTCGCGTTCGTTTGGCGAAGTTCTAGCGTTGATGAGTTTGGGTACGCATGTAAATGGCCATATTGATACTGCGCATGGTGGATTCACTGGAGTCATGTTGGATGTTATGATCGGTTGCGCAGCTTCCATCGCCAGGCCAAGAGATAAAACTACCATGACCGCTTATCTACACATTACGTATAAAAACCCAATCGGGACACCAGGGGTTGTGCTGGGGAGAAGCTGGGTAGACAGGAAAGAGGGAAGGAAGATATTTGGGAAAGCCACTATAGAAGATGGTGAGGGAGTGGTGTTGGCCACTGGCGAAGCTTTATTTATTACGATGGATAGGAAAAAGCTGAGAGGAAAGTTGTGAAAGTTTCTGTGTCCCGGTCACCAGCTACAACCCGACTTGATACGAAGTGTGCGAGGATTCAACATTTCCAGACCTGGAGGTATACACCATTAATACAGATTAGATATAGATGCCATCCAACTTGGATAAATTTGGATATAGGATAATGTTAAATGGTTTAGACGACAAGACATTTCATTTATAAGAACTAGCCACACTCACTATTCTGGAGTCTACTGGCCTAAGGATATACTTCTCTTTTTGTTTGCAAGAAAGAAACCTTTTCTCTTTACTTTGATACCCTGTCTGATCTTCAGCATGTTTTATTCTGCCAAGTTGACGAGCTTTGGGGTTACTTTTTTATCATTTCCCTGGATATATCTTTCATCTTTCTCCAACGGAGTCACTTAATATCTTCACTTTATGTTTTCGCTCGTTTGTCCAAGAGTAGCATCTTCTCTTCACAGGCGTGAAGGAGTGAATCGTTCTGGGTTGAGCACAAGAAGGCACCTGTTGATTCTTTCTATGAAAAGGAGTAACAGAGGACACACCACAGCAAAGAATCATCACACGAAGGATTCCAGCAACCCCCTTTCCTACGCGGGAGTATCTCGTGTCATTCTACGCATTGCAATCATATCAGTGAATTCATTGAGTTGATGGTTCGACTCCCGACCTCATGACTCTCGTATGAGTTGAATTTTACTTGGCAGTCATGATAGGGAGGAAGACGATATCATGCAATCTAAATCCTAGTTTAATGTTCTAGAAGAATTAGTGCTTCCGCAGAATGGAGTCGAACGGAATCAAAGCGTTCTACATTCTAATTTGTTGCATGTTTGATTTTCAGCCACATGGTACCAGCCTCAAAAGTATGCCTTCATGTTTCCAGGTTCGGTACTGTATCGGCACTTGAAGATCTTGGGTTGAATGGCGTGAGGAGCGCATCGTAGTGCATATGGTGGAAAGTGGACTTGATTACCTACTTTATATTTTGAGCCCATAGGTTTATGCCGGATTCTTGATGATTCATTCAGTATTCTCTCTTGGCCTAGAATCAACCCATAACTCGATTTTGGAGGTCATATATATCATTTTTTCCAAAGTGCGTGAAGTGTTCTGTAGATGGAAAATTACTCAATGTGTTGTGTGAGGTTGGAACATTAACACATCGTAGGTTCAACGCTGATACTTAGTGATTCATTAAGATCAACGTAATTGGTGTTAGTGCTGACATGGATATTTGAAGAACACTTGAAGTATATTTCGAATGAAAGAAGTGTAAAGGAGAAAGTGAGTAGAATAGACGAAGTGAATATTGACATTTCTGGTGAATTTTCGTCTGAGTACGATAGTTAAGTTGAGCTAAGTACTTAGATAGACATTAACATAATAGCTGGAGAGGCTAAAAGAGCTTAATTCACCACAGTTTTGGATATGGCGTGTCTACTCGAATATTCAATAAATCTCACGGCTTAGGTTGATCAAAAGTTGATTTTCGATCGGTCCATGGTGTGGTCTATTTAAGCATTGAGTCCCCCCTCAACAATGCAACTTTGCTTTCCACCGAACTCCGAAATATCATCTGGACCGAGGCTCTATCTATCAAGCAATCCCGATACATACAGTCATCTAAAAAATCAATACTTCAATCTCTACAATTAACCTGTCGCACGATTTACAATGATCTCGAATCAGGATTTCCAACAGAATATTTGCAAAACCAAACTTTCACTTTCCAAACCTTGGAATCCTTTCTCAAATGCGCCCCTTTGTATACTCGCGCCGAGAACGTCCTACTACAATCAGTTCATATTCAATTCTGTGAGACACCGGATTCCCACCGCTACAAAGGTTCCCCTCACGTTCTGTACACGAGACAAAATTTCCTACTAGATGAGATTCTTTTGCCGAAATATCATGGTGTAAATGACTGGATCTTCGATGTCTCCAACCTCTTCCACTCTCACCAAAATTTCTCATTCCGTCACATCACATGCTTTCTCCGTTATTGTCCCGCGGAAAATTTCACCTTGATCTTCAATACCTGCGATGGTTCATTCATGAACTGTGCACAACCCCGCAAAGGATTCAAACTCGCAACTACCAAAGAACGCACACTCAGCGAATTTGGAGAAGATGTGGCGAACTCGGCGTTGGCGTCGCAGCGCTGGAAAGAGGATGGTGAGGCGAGTGAGAAAATCGATCGGGATTCGACAGTCCTTATTATGCATCGTCCGACCCAGCTTCCACGCGACCCGAATCCGCGTGTCCCGTATTGGAAATTCAATAAGCTGGATGATCCGAGAGATCCGTAGTTGGAGATTAAGAAACATGCACGGAATAGTATTTCGCATGCCGCGAAGTGGAAGATGGAGACGTGGAAGAGGAGGAGGGAGAGGAGGGCCGATGCGAAGGATAAGAGGAGTGCGGAGTTGGTGAGGGTGGTGAGGGAAAAGGATGAAGTGCTTGTTTTGAGACTTTTTGAGGAGAGTGGCTTGGATGGGATTTGGGTTTGAGGGTACGTGTTTGATGCTGGAGGTTGGATGTTGGAGATACTAGGTCGTCTGGTGTTTCTTGGAGATGGGAATGGTTTTTGGTGGTGTTTTTTTTGGATTCGGGAAATAGGGTAGTGAAAATATTTGGTTTCTTGCTAGATT
Source organism: Botryotinia narcissicola (assembly GCA_004786225.1). NCBI lineage: Eukaryota > Fungi > Ascomycota > Leotiomycetes > Helotiales > Sclerotiniaceae > Botryotinia > Botryotinia narcissicola. The sequence goes on along the minus strand of PQXJ01000308.1, from coordinate 35,001 downwards.
GATAGAGATGAAGATAGGACAATCGCCTAACCACTTGATGAAATTTCACAGAATACCGTCTTTACTATGCATTCTTTGGTTACCCATGAAAGAAATCGACTTGATCCCATCTAGAAACTGTGCATCAGTCACATTATCTTTCACCCGACAAGTACCTATCCGTTTGTGTTCCTTGGGTGGAAAAATTATTAATATTAATCACCATTGTTCTTACTACATATCTATGATGCGCTATTCTTGAGCTCTAGCTTATGAAATCCATTCTTCATGAACGATTTTCTAAAGTCGGTAAGTTAGAGGATGAATGTACCAACACCAGAGAGAGTAATTTCTATAAGGAAGTGTCCACCACGGCTACAGTTTTCGCTGTTTTAGCTGTTCTTAGTGAAAGAACATATGGCCAATCTTGCACACTAGGGTGCTGACTTCCTGTATTCTATTTCCATTACATGAGATTAGTGAGTCTTTTGAAACCTACAGTAAAGGAATCGTGGTTGTTGGTGTAGAAGGTGTAGAATCTTTAATTTGCTATGGATCTAGTTTGTATATGGATTCACAGAACTTGCTAGAGACATTGGCTTGAATTATCAAACTGGCTTCTTAGTTTTTTGTGCTATTTCTCTAGGGAAATAGAGGGTTTGTCTCTTTGCGTTTGGGATTTTGCATGGGGGTGGCGCGAGGGGTATCTTTTTGAACGTTCGTGGTAGATATAAAGTATAGCTTTAGTTGGAATGATTATTAGCAATACACAGCAGAAGATGTATATCAAAATTTAGATAATAAGACATGATTTCGGATTGTTAGAATATGTTGATGCTGTGAGAGAATCAGAGAGATAGTTCTAGATAGTCGCAGGGACTATCACATCCTTCCTACTCAGCCAAACATCTCTTGCACCTACAATCACCGGAGAGCCATGACGCAAGGGCTTTGCGTCTTTCCATTTTCGACGCCGATAGTACTTCAATATAATTGACACACACCTCTTCCCCCTTTTTGATTTCTCTCAGAGCGCAGTATTGAAATTTCGAGCCCGCCCGATCAAAGTCCTGGATATATGTACACAGCATGCGCGGCTCCTCACAGCTATGATTGAACACTGCGTATAAGCCATCAATCCAGCACCCGTACTCATCTTCTGCATTATACTCTCCAGCCGAGTTGACCCTGAATATTTGCCTGTGAAGTTATATCAGTTATTATTGTTGTGCATGCTGTTTTGGTAAAGATAGACATACCACAGAGTTTCCAATACCCAGGTATCATACCATTGATTCGCGAAAATATCTATCCCAAGCATCTCCAGAATTTTTAAAGGCTGTATGATGCGGATCTCTAAGGACCATGGGTCTTGAGCAGCTCCTTCGTGATTGCTTAGATCGGCCACAAGAGCATGTTGAAGCGGATGTCCGCCCCCTTGTTTACATGTCGCTAAAAGCCGTAACCATATTATTCCAGCCATCTCGGGCCTCATACGTAACATTTTTTGTCTTTCGGGAGTGAATAGATGGGGAGGATATTGATGCCACATAGTGCTTCGTGGTAATACTGCGTGGCGAGATTCTTGCAGTCTTTACTGCAGAAGTAGAGATGGGAACAACATACAAATCTATATTTTGGGCCAGATTCGTTCAAGAGCCCGTAACAATTGAAACAATTTCCTGGGGAAGTTTTTGATTTTGTCTTCGTTTCTCCTATTAATGAATCTATCATGCTCAAATATTTCTTTAATTGTAACCCACTGATTGATAAGACTGGGCTGTGCTCGATAATGATATCACCTTCATGTATATCCTGACTTGCAAACATGCCATAAGAAACTCCATCTGAGTTTGATACAGCTACAGTAGAAGGTTGAATTTGTGTTACCTTTGAGCACTTTTTCAGCGCTACGTTGGCGGCTTTGATTGATCTTTTGGTTCTGGTATGGAATCCTGAAGCCCATGGATATGGTTCGCTCCATACTGCTCCCATCTCTGCCTTCATCCACTTGACTTCATCGGATAAAGACTGTTCGTATATGAGAATTCGATCCCTTTCGTGTGCGAAGGTTGCGACTTCCTGTCATTTGAGAAATGTGATATCGTCTGGGCAATGCTTTAATGCTTCTGTGGTTATGGATTTGATGTCCGGAAGAGCTAGGAGATGGTAAAGGGAGAAGATCAATTGGGTGTAGCTACAATAGTTGTTAGATCAGAATAAAAACTATTGGTAGACAAGGTAAAAATGACGCACGCTTGCTTCCGCTCGTGCTTCAACGTATCAAGCATCTGTCCGCCGAGCTTTTTCATGGAGAAATTCATATCCCATGAATTTCCCTAGTGAGAATGAGAAAATTTCACTTGGGTGGTATGTAGACTGCACCTTAACAGCATCTCGATACCATACCGCCATACCCATCTCAAGCCAGACTCTGGATCCGAGACACTTTCCATCAAACACATGTGTCGTCAATACAAGTGCCTTATAAGCATCCGCTGCAGCGAGTTCCGGATATCCCAATTTCAAAAGAACTGCAGATCGGATTCTCCAGTAGTATGGTGTGTAGGGAAAAAGAGCCAGGGCTTTAGTGTATTCCCTCAGGCTCTCGCGACATCTCTTGATTGCCTACAATCAGTGTTAGATATTGTAGGGTTTGTAGTTTGGTTAGGCGAGAGAGCATGGATGCACTGACCGTGAGGAGCAAGGAATCAAACGGTTGAATACTTCCTCCGTCGTTGATAATGGTTGGTTGCCAAAGATTGGCTTCCCAGTATCGATCCATGATGATTGCTGGTAAGTGAGGCGGTGATGTATGGAGGGCAAATCGGTGGAGGTTGAAGTGTTAGGAGTGATAGTCAGGATAATAGTGGATATTTATATGGCAATCAAAAAAGAGCTACGTAGTGCTTGTTTGTTTGAAATTCTTCAAGCTAGCTAGATCCGATGACATACAATCTTTTCCATTTAATTTCTCAATGTTGTTTTACACAGACAAGAAACTTATTTCATGATCAGATTCAAAAAAGAAGTATTGAAGACATCAAAGTGCGATTTATTGAAGTCCCTCAGATGCATTTTCCACCGGCCGTACCAATGTTGATTTCGGTCTCCTATCCTTTAATTCTTTCATGCAATGAATAGACAAACAACTTAACTAAACGAACTACCTCCATCCTGAAGCTTCCGTCTACAAACCTCCTTATTGATCTTGGAAGCGAAATTAGTTTTTACATCCAAGCCCTCTTCATGTGACTACACTACAGTATTATCGTGGATCCTGCGTTTTTGGAAAGAAAAAATATTAGGGATGATGTGAAATACTCTGACAGGTTAAGTATATGTGGAGCCGCAGACAAGAACTATTGGTGACCTCAGACTAAGGGCAATATATCTAGATATAATTGATGCTATACATCATGTCCGAATGTGCAGAGAACTTGTAACCACATGATCAAATGATGCATGCGAAAGTTATATCACATACCTACTGATAGTTGATCAGCTAGAGATCATCTGAAAAGGGGCATTATTTGGAGTTTACTGGAGTAAAGAGACATAGTATTTGCTTCTCATACTGCCTCCAAGCATCTCCATACTTCTGTCTACATTTGGTAATATCTCTCATAGCCCGATGTGCAATGAGGACAGTGAAAATGCTGAATAAACCCAAGGAAAGGGGCTGTCAAAACCTATGATCAGACCACAGGAAATAGCAAAGAACAAATCACAGCTATAGTAAACTATGCGTGTCAATCCATGAGACAACACTAGCACGATGCATGCGGTGGTATTATTTTAGTGATGAGGTCAATGACCATAGAATGAGATTCCATAGACTTAACTTTCCAAAATGCTCGACAGAGATATCATTCCCATTGCTTTTGGATCTAATACCCCGCTCGTGCTACGATCAAGAGCATGTGGAACTTATTACTCACACATGAGCGAAGCATATACCTGAGTATCATGAAAAGGGAAATGATTAGCCAGCGGCCAGAGGAGAATTCAGTTAGATGAAGTTTTTATTTTGTGAAGTCTCCTTGATAACATTGTGGTATTTTTGATATATTGCGGACGGCTTCAAGCCGCGTAGATACAGTATGAACTGTGGAGCAGACCCGTTCTTAATACTTCACATAATCTTAGTACTGCGGTGTTGAAGCAGTCATCGGTGACGTGATTCGTCCCAGGATATTACCCGGATGTACTGCTGACACTTGGCAGTGGGGAGATTTTGCCTGGGTCTAAGTATTCCCCGAGACAGTAGAAAGAACATGCAAACCCATAGTATTCGCGACTGACACTCAATGAACTACTCCTAATACGACATATAACATCAATGATTCACGTTTGGTTATCAATATTGCCTACGCTCATACAATCTGTAGCCGGTACTGCACAAACTCAACATCGACTTCGTTCGAGTACTTTTGCTGTTCCTGGAAACGCTACTTATGATTATGTTGGTACGTGAGATCATCGAGTATTTAAAGGATGTAAGCTCATAGATTCAGTGGTCGGAGGTGGAACAGCAGGGTTGGTCATTGCATCAAGGCTCGCAGAAATAGCATCTGTTGGCGTAATCGAGGCAGGTAGTTTTTACGAGCAAGATAATGGAAACTATAGTATCGTCCCATATGGAAGCTTGCAAATGCCTCTGGTGTACTCAGCTGGAGATTATCCCAAGCAACCACTCATTGACTGGAATTTGTTCTCTGTACCACAAGTAAATGCTGGGAACCGGCGAATACACTATGCTCGAGGAAAAACGCTAGGAGGATCTTCAGCACTGAATGCGTTATCATACCATCGTGCTACCTCTGGTACGTATCAGAAATGGGCTGAACTTGCAGGAGATGAGAGTTTCACTTTTGAAAATCTTCTTCCGTATTACAAGAAGTCTTGTCATTTGACCCCACCTGATATTGTAAAAAGAAACTCGACATCTGCAACTGTAGTGTATGATACCACAGCATTTGATAACTCTTTTGGAGGACCTCTACAAGTTTCCTGGAACAATTGGATTGACCTCACGATAAATGCACTTGCGAAAGCTGTACAGTCTATTTGTTTTCTAGTAAGTTCAGTTGGCTTCAGTAGTGGTTCTTTTTCGGGTCATGGTGCTTGGGTCCCTTCGACCATTGAACCCAAGAAAGCTGTACGATCATCTTCGCAGTTAAGTTTCTTAGAAGAAGCTATTGAGATTATGGATATCATGGTGCATGCCCATACTCAAGCCCTAAAGATTATTTTCGCTTCTGATTCACCAAAAAGAGCAAATGCGGTTCAAGTATCCACAGCAGCATTTCAATACACCATTCATGCGAAGAAAGAAGTCATCGTATCCGCAGGAGTTTTTCACTCACCACAACTACTTATGATATCTGGTAAGTTGCTACTCTTCAGATTCAGAAAGACATGCTAATTTGGAGAAGGAATCGGTCCGCGTTCTACACTCGAGGAACATAATATCCCATTGATTTCAGAACTTCCTGGACTGGGACAAAACCTATGGGATCAAGTCTCATTCACTGTACTCAATCAAGTAAACACGCCCAGTGCTGGAAGCATTGTAGCAAATCTAAACAACTCTGCCGAGTTATTGCAACAATATTACAAAGATGCTAGTGGGCCATACAGTTCGGCGGCAGGTTACCTATCCTTCGAAAGAATTCCAGAAGAATTACGAGGAAGGTTTTCAAAACAGACAACATCTTCACTGAAATATTTCCCCCCTGACTGGCCAGAAGCAGAATATGTAGGAGCAGGTTTTGGAGGTGACAATTTCTCTACAATTGGTGTTTTTGGCGGAGTACTTACAGCTCCTCTTTCCCGAGGCAATATCACTATCAAAAGCGCTAGCTTGTTAGACCCACCAGTAATCGATCTTGGCTGGTTCAGTGACCCAGCAGATTCCGAAGTAGTAGTGGCAATATTCAAACGCATTCGACAAATATGGGACAGCGACCCAGCTAAATCTATCAAGATAGGACCTGAGATTCTTCCAGTAGTAGCGGTACAAACAGACGAAGAAATCTTGGAGTATATTCAACAGAACTCGGCTCCAATGTGGCATGCTAGTGCTACATGCGCAATGGGTAAAACTGGAGATTCGAATGCGGTTGTAGATTCGAGGGGAAGGGTATTTGGAGTAAAGGGGCTAAGAGTAGTTGATGCTTCGATCTTTCCTTTTGCGCTTCCTGGACATCCTCAAGCTTCTGTCTATATGATTGCCGAGAAAATTGCAGATGACATAATAACTTGGAAATAATTTATGTCGGTTGTCGCGATATGCCAATATTCAGTTGTTCAATACTAAGCCAGCAGTTAAAGAGGTTGGTGGAGACCCATGAAAGATGGCAAAAAGAGTAAAATTTCACCCCACAACTTAGATGAGATGCAACCACTCGACTGCTTAGTGATAAGGAAGTTTCATTGTCAAAATTGCTCCAGTCCAACCATATGATAGTATACATCATCAAATTCCAAGAACTAAGATCCGACCATTATAGATCCCAATAAAACCACCAACTCCATCCACCATGCATACAATATATCCACGTACACCTTTAACCTAAACCTTCATCCACAAATTCAAGACACCCTTTGCATATTCCACAATCTCATCACCACCCAATTTACTCTCTCCATAAACACGATCCACGAAACTGATTGGGACTTCGGCCACCGTACATCCCATAGCCTTAGCTCTAACCATCATTTCCATCTGGAATGTATATCCCTTACTTTCCGTACTTTCAATAACCTTCTGTAAAACCGCTTTCTTGTATAGTCTGAAACTTCCCGTCAAATCGCTAATCTCAGGTCTCAAAACGGTATCAGCGAATAAATTGGCGCCCCTGGAAACCAATTTTCTCTTCAAATCCCATCCAAATACACCTCCGTCACCGGCATATCTTGTACCAGTAACAATATCATATCCACCATTTGTAGAAAGCGTTTTTTGTTTCGCGATCATTTGGGAGATAAATTTAGGGTGGTGAGAGAAATCCTCGTCCATAATAATAACATAGTTTCCAGTTACGAATTGGAGACCGTGAACATATGCCGTTCCGAGACCAAGCTTACCAGCGCGAGCCTTGAGGAGAACATGAGGGGAGTAAGCTTTGGCAAGTTGATTGTCAACGACTTGAGTTCCATCGGGGGAACCGTCGTCAACGATGATTAGCTCCCAATCGAGTCCTCTATGATTCAATTAGCTGCCGTCTGAAAAATCAATGCGCACAAAAGTGCGAGCCATTGGCGCAAACTTACTGTTCGGTGAATGTGCGATTAAGAAGCCATGTAATGATGGGAAGGTTGCGACGTTCATTGTAGGTAGGAAGGATTACGGAGTATTTGTCTTTGGTTGCTTTTGGTGCCATTTTGGACGATTATTATTGTAGGTAAAGGAAGGTAAGTGTCGAGAATCAATCGGGACTATTCAATTAAAATTGTATGTTGTTAAAGGAGTGTGGTTGTTGACTTCTCGTGGAGCTTGATGGGGTTCAGGTGCACCGTGTCCACAAAATTGGCAATCCTACATGGCTCGCTTAGTAAGCACATCGGCCGCGTCCACCAGGTCGCTATCGCGTCCGTCACCATCAAGTCGATGGATGGAAGTTGGATACATCAATTGTATATATCCCAAGCATTTTAAAATCCTTCGGCTTGCAACCCTATAGTTAAACCTTATTTTCCATTTGGTATCAACAATAATAAGGCACCGATTTTGAAAAATTGCTACTTTTCTGGGATCCGTTTCAGCAAAGTCGGAACCGACGACTTTCCCTCAAGATCGTCTCAAGAGAGTCACTCATATTAGCTGGATCTAGATGTTCCTAGTCTTTGGAGCTTATAGGATCTCAAATGATGAAAATCAGGCTAGTATTTGGCAAGCGCCACGAAGTCAACACGCTGAGTGTAATCGTTGAAGTCACGAGTACAACTTGCTCTCGCGTTGCAAAGCAAAGCCTTGAAAATTGCATCTTGGTCGTGTGCATTTATCCTTCATAAGATCCTGTTACCCTTGACTATCTACGATGGTCATATTGTGACAATACCGAAGTAAGGCTTAATATGCTAATTATGCACCATATCCGCGAAATATTGTTCACTTTTCAGTGTAGCTCATTGAAGGTCTAGGACAGGCAATATCGAGGCTCTTTGATTCGCATGGCGCAGTAGTTTTTGGCTAAAAACTCTTGGTGAGCGAGCCAACTACCAATTCGTGTAACATAATTGAGCGGATAGCGTGGCCAAATCGTAGAAGTGTCTCGATAAAATGGATGTTAAGCGCTTCTCTGTGTGATCTAACACGATCCGCTCCCCCAACACCATATATCCGAAATCCGCACCGACACCTGCATCTACGAAGATCTCCTGATTTCCTCCTCGAAAAATCCATGGTGAGTAACTGTTCCTTTCGCTGGTTGAGCTTGTTCATTTAACTCCTCATGATGTTCATGACCGTGGCCATGTTCATGACTTTTTCTATGAACTCGAAGAACGATACCGTTCTCTGTCTCCTCAGATATGATTTCGTACGCCTATTTTCTGGCTCGACGGTAGGATTCACTCAACAGTCTGAGGTATGCTACTAGCAGTTGAATTTTCACCCAAAAGCCACAAGATTAGCTTACGCATATGTAGATTATTAGAAACTCGTTTGCGATAGCCTGGAACTACTGCTAGACTAGTCGATAGTTAAACTTTAATCGGTAGAGTCGAAATTGAACTCCTGGAAGGAAAGATAAGGGAATCGACTTACCATTGAGAAGATCTTTGCGAAACTGTGAATTGAGGTCATAGGGTAATAGTAATAATATCATTTTTTAGTGATTTGGCGTTGGATAGGCTATCAATAGTTTTGTTGTATGATTGTATATAGTTTTTTTAGCAGAATCTTACCATGTCAAATAAAGAAGATAATTTAGGGACTAATGCAGGTTTTATTTCTATAGCCGCCGCTTCGAGTTAAGCTCTAACATAGAATATATAGCTGATCACAAGGAAAAATGCGTAGGCTAGTTTATGGACTGCTGCCGATGTGCGCTTTTTTTTTGAAATTCACATACCTATTAAGGGAAACATCAAACCGGAAAACCATGGGAGTTAGTAGGAAAATCGTTGAAACATTCGAAAAACGATGACCCATTTTTGAAAGGTATGTTTCACCCAAATACAAGCAAAGTGAAAATATCCCGGAGCGAAACAAGATGTGATCTCTAATAAACACACCTACATATTCCTCCCTCCTGTTACCATTATGACCTGTCCCGTCACATACCCAAATAACGGACTCGCGACTGCCAAGATACTCCTCGCCGCTTCCCCCGCCGTACCTGCCCTCCTCAACGGAATATCCAAATTCGCATCTTTCCCTTGACTGCCCTGACCCTTCGGTATCCCCAGTGCAATTTTCTCTCCATCTGGCGTCGTCACAAAAGCCCCCTCTTCCTTCGCAGCCGTCAATCTCGTCAATATATGTCCAAACGCTATACTATTACATCTGACTCCAAACTTTGGACCCCATTCCTTCGCAATCACTTTCGTAAGACCATTAATTCCCGATTTCGCAACTCCATAATTGGCCTGTCCGGCATTGCCATGAACACCGTATGTAGAGGATATATTTACTATACATCTCGGTTCACCATCAGTGACGCGGAAATAGGGCGCAGCTTCGCGAATAAGTTTAAAAGGGGCGGTGTTGTGAAGAGCCAAGATGTTTTCCCATTGTTTGTCGGTCATTTTGTGGATTACGCCATCCCATGTATATCCCGCATTATTTACTATTATATGAATTTTTCCGTTTCCAAATTCTGCAGCTTTCTTCACAAGTACTTTGAGATATTCGGAATCAAGCATGTCGCCTGGAACTGCGATTGCGCGGCCACTTTGTGCGGAATTGATTTCGTCGGCGACGGATTTTGCTTTGGCTTAGAGGGAGATTGGGTTAGTATTAGTGTCATTGAGATAAATAGCGAATTGGAAAGTACCGACCTCCATCGATATCAGATATAATCACTTTGGCTCCTTCATTCGCAAAAAGTTTCGCGGTTTCCGCGCCAATACCTTGGCCAGAACCGGTAATTATAGCTACTTGACCAGCAAGTAATCCCTTGGGATAATTTAGATGACCAGCAATTTGAGCAATACGAGACGCCATTGTATAGTTTTCTGTTTAATATGAAATTGGAGTCAGAGGTAGTAAGAACGGTGGCATTTGTTTGTATTTGTGAGGTTTCCTAGTGTATGAATTAAGGCGGGGAACGACAGCTTCCCCGGATTTTTGATTGCCGGACCGAGGCATGCTTTAATTTTCTATTTTTGGATATTGAGCTATTTTGTCTTCACAACTGTTTGAAATACCCGTCTTCAATTCCAATTACTTGAGCATAATATCTTGCGTTGTGTAATTCTCTAGTCCCATTCTACATAAGTATTTGCGTCTATCAATGTAGCTAATTTCTTGACCATCTAAAGTGCCACGCTAAAGCATCTTCTGTCTATACCGAAGCCCCTATTCCCATCCTTTGTCGCGTCTAAATCACTACCACTCATTCAATTTGGAGCTCAACACTCCATCGACAGGCGGACGAAATATTCCAAAATATCTATAAAGATAGATCTCGCAACTAACGTTTCGAGATTCAACATTTCAGTCCATGACCGTTGTGATAATAATCGAAACCTATAGTCAAGCCGTACAAATGTGAAGCAGCTGCCGCAAGGACGAGCATATGAAATATTTGATGATAGCTTCCCCAAATATCGTAAGAACCTGGTGAGGTCCGTTCAGGCCATCGAGCCTAGTTGCCATCAGAAAACCATTCCCTCAAACACCTCTAGAATGCTTACCGCGTATAATGAAGCACTAAGAATGTAAAAGAATCCTTCTAGTAGTAACCATGCCAAGCCCGCTCGTTCACGCATTGCATGGAATCCATAAAGTTGTATCCCATTCAGTATTGGAATGACGGCTCCGCAAAGCGCCAGAGCCACAAAGATACCTGCTCGATAAGGTCTCCAAGCAGGAGTTCTGAATCTTTCAAGCATGACTACAACTGCACAAATACCTCCAAGGACACCCGTCTGAATGTATCATGAGCCAAGTGAAAATTGAACGCATTCTGTAGAAAAGACTTACAATTGTGGAGTAAAATTCGAATAGATGTGGATGACAATACAAACCATAATAGATCCCAGGGATAACACTCCCAGTGATGAGAGAAACTATCCCCAAATAATCTAACTTATTTCCAAACTTAGCAACAGTGGGAGAATGATTAGAGATAGTATGATAAGTCCCCGACATGCCAAGGCATAATGCAGCTCCTGCAAAAAAGCAACTAAATGCTAGAACATCAGCGATTTCAGCGGATGCATATCTAGGCTTAATGATTGCATATAAGAGAAATCCCGAAAGTGTGAATACTACTGCTCCAATCAAGTGCGAATAGATATTGACTGATTCATTGTGAATGTAACCCAGGGATGCAAAGGACTTTTGAAAGGATGATGTTGCAGGTCGATAACCAGATTTAATGTAATGATTGTCTTGTTGCCACGAGGGAAGATCATCCCAAAGTACCGTTAGAGATTTTTCGACTCTCCTTTCAATATTTTTGGCTGTTTCGAAAAGAAGTTCTGTGGTCGATGTCGTCGATGGCCTTCGTTGACGGGTCGACATCTTAATGCCAGTGAGTGAGCTTGTGCTTACAATTGATTACCTTGAAATGAAAATGAAGTGAATCGCTACAAGTAAAATCACAACTGAAGGAGTAAAAGACCGATTTGACATAATAAATCCATCATTTTATGGAAAAAGCTGGGATGATAATTACCCAGGTACTGAAATTCTTATCAGGTTCATCAAAAATAATGTTGGGAGTTCCTTCTTAAAGCAGCAATTGATGACGAGGGGTATTGAAGCTAAGCTCGAGAGTGTTCATTTTCACTCATGCATATGAAATAGAGACATCACATCAAACAAGCATCATTGTCGATATTTGTTCTCTTTCTCGATTTCGACCAAAGGTGGACGTAACTCATCATGGAGTCGGTTAAAGCCCGTCAAGCAGGATATTTTCGAGGAGATGGGCTTAAGATCCAAGGGAGATAATCAGTACGTCCTTGGAGCCAATCTTATCTTCCGCCTTTATTTACTTACTGCCCCGCCAGGCTCCTTGACTATAAAACCCAGGAACGTTTCTACAACAAGATAGTCGAACGATACTTGATATTCGCAGCCGATGCTCGCAGAGGAGACGAATTGAACCGGAAGCTTGCATGTCTGAATATTGCACAAGATAATGCGAATCGCGATGCTGCTCCAACAACACAAACAGTGCCAAACCCTGCAGACCTTATCAATGGCAAGCCCGATGCAAACGAACTCGACGCTATAACAATGGGAATGAGAAAACTCCGAGAAGGAATCGTGGCATCGAAAAGTATAGATGATTTCTCCATCCAAGCATATATATTTTGCATACGCTTGTCAATCTTGCTGAAACATTGGGAATCGTATCATCCAGCGATGTGCCATTTACTTCAAGTAATGCACCCAAAATATCCACTGTCAAGCACCGAACTCCAAGAATTTGCAGCATACCAAGTTCTGGATTTGGCTTGTAGGCAATCGGATCTGGCAAAGGCATACTCCATCAGACTCGCACTCGGGTTGCGAGACCCTAAAGTCGACGAAGTTTTGAAAGCGATCGCTCACGATAATTACTTTCTATTCTGGAAGGTAAAGAGAGAGGTTGATGGTTATAAGGCAAAGATCATGGAATTCGCGGGGGAGGAGATGAAGCTACATGCTTTAAAATCGATTGGGAAAACGTACCTCAGCATCGAATTAGATTCCCTGGAGCAACTTACCGATTCTAGTTGGAGCGTCTTGACCGAGGCGTATAGCGTGGGATGGCAATTAGAAGGGACAAAGGTTGTAATTCGAAAACCAAAGCCACGCTGAAGGTATAAATATGCATCTGCGATGTCATTACTATTATTCTATTTCAGGAATATATGAGGTTATATGTTATAGGTATGCGGATTTGTAATGAACGTAGTCGATAGGCTAATCTCTGACAATTCACATCAGGTCATGGGTTGACCTTATTCACTATCATGACTATTGATGATTTATAATCATTATCAGCATGAGCTGGAGATTCAAGAACGTCCGCGCGAAGTCGTAAGAGAGATCATGTTGGATTTGTACACTCCCGTTACCTTTTTCTGGTCGCAACACAAGATTCCAGTCGGTACGACATGAACGTCATTTGACGCGACAACAGGATACATGTGTTCACGCTGATTATCCTTTGATCGTAGGCCACGAACCCATGATTCTGGTACGACGTGAATATCAAATATGTCACGTTTCTATTTCATGAGGTTATAAAAGGAAACCTTTCGATGATATCATCCGAAAGATGAAGGAAGTTGATCTGAAGTATGACATCGAACTTGAGAGATTGATAAATACCTGCGAAAGTTATATCATTACTAGAAAATGAAATTTTAATATCAATGCTACGAATGAAAACCGTCTAATTGATAGGACGAACTCGTCGTTGAACGAGTACAATTTGATCTCACCCCATCGTTAGTCGTTTAGCTGTCCTATTCCGACACTGTAGCTAAACAGGATCGTATGCTAACTTTGACATCTAATCCACTCTAACTGGCTGAATAAATACTACATCTAAATCACCCTTGCCGAAGGGTTTGATTTCTAATATATAATATTTAATTGGTTGTTGTGCAAATTAGCCACACTCGTCCAAAGGGTTATGCTTCAAATCCGAGTATCCGAAAGTTGCCCATCCTTTGGCGGGGTCTCCGCCGATCAATCAATTTTCTTTTTGTAAAACTGCACATCCTTCGGCAAACACGGGTGTTATGAAGAGGCAAATGATCAACACACGCAACGCACAATGAAGTAGGGGAGGAAATAAAGGGAAGTTGTGATCAACAACTCGAAATTTCGAATTGATTGAACCTAGATTTATACTTTCAAATTCCAAATATTTTGAATGTGACCTCATTAGCTTCAAACGAGCTACAGCCTGTGGGCCACGGGCTATCCCGTACATTCGTTAAAAGCGCCTAAAACACACAACTGACCACATGCACTAGAAGAATGAAAGCTTCCAAATGACCTAAAGCATGGAATTTCGACATTCTTGGTGGTGGGCATGGCATTTGTTGCATATCGACAAGAACTGCTATTTGAACTAGAAAACCAGCTTTCTATCAAGAATAACAACATTTGATTGGTGTTAACCCGACGGTAGAGGAACGTGCAGTACCAAGCCACTTTTAAACGAATCCGAAAGAAGGGATCAGACGCCTCATGTACAAAATAAGCAAGAGCTAGCGAAAGATCTAGACTCGTCTAAATCATGAAATTCGTATTCCCCATTCGTCCAAGAAATCAGGCCACATTGGCAGATCATTGGAACCACGCTTTTAATTGAAAACTCCCATTTTGGACAAATTTCAAGCCAGGCGAGCAAGAAAATTCTATTGTTGCATATCTTATAAAGTGATCAGCTATCATTCATTTCCTATTTGGATTGTAAAACTCTGGGGTGCAATATCTATAGGCTTGGGATGGAGATCGGCAGTGGAAAGACTGTAGTCCAGAGAGCAGAAAGGGTCACAAACTGAACATTGTTGCACATCTTACGGAAAGATCAACGATACTCACTCCTCTTTCTGGTTTGTATTACTTCTTGGTATAAAGGGTCTTTAGTGATCTAGATCGATGCGTTCTCTTTTGTTGCATATCTAAATTATACGATCGTCTATCGTGAATTCCCTTTTAAGGAGAAAATTTTTACAATCTCGCGACAGCCAGCTCCGAGATTAAAACGCTGGAATGTTTGTTGCACATCTTACATTGATCGCCACTGCAATTTTTCCAATCATTCCTGTGAAGTATGAAGAAGAACTTTCTCAGATTTTTGTTGCAAGTCTGAAAAATCTTGATCATCTTCGAACATGGCTGGATTTGGTCAGTGTCCGAAATGAGTTTCCACACCACATCATTTTGTTGCCGACCTGATGGCTTGATGTTCCTCATCCCTCTCCTCATTTAGATCTTCTCCGAAGCAAAACATACTACACAACTTTTTGTTGCACATCTGAAATTTTAGGATCGTCTTTTTCAATCTCCCAATCTAGATACACTCACTCGGAGGTTCATCGTTTGGAACGGAGGCATATTTTTGTTGCAATCTTACAACCTTTTTTTGGTCAAAGCCAACCAGGATTTGATTCCGACGATTTCGATACTAGATTTCCCAAAATACTGATTACGACTCCTTTGTTGCACATCTAAAAAATCATGATCGTCTCCGTGTCGCCCAATGCAGACAATTTGCATACCTCAGCTTGTAACTTTTTCCTTTGTTGCAAATCTCATCGCTTGATTTTCCCGGAAACTTTCTCTTTCTGCTACAGCTCGCCTACACAAGTACGAAACCGTCGAATTCTTGACATGAAATACGCCTTGGCTGTACATCCAACCTAATCATTTGTTTTCCTGTTTTGCACAGCTCGCTTAGATCCATCAAATCATTGCTGCTTAAATCTCCACCCTTTGGGGTTTGTTGCACGTCTAATCGCTTGATCTTCTCTATTCAATCCAATTTCTGGACGGGTCGCCTGTGCTCGGCTGCGAGTGAAGTTTGTTGCAGATCTTCTGAAATCGATCGGCTGTGGAGATTACCCATTTGGATCACGGGCCTTCCGTGTTCCCATTCTGAGGGGGCCTAGGCCCGATATTTGAGGTAACATTGCCATTTTGTTGCGTCTCTGAAAATCAATCATTTCCTATTCGAGTATATGCGAGATTGATGAATGATGTTGAGGCTGTTTTTTGTTGTTGTCTTCTTGTCTTGTTGCATATCTGAATTTTGATCATTACTCGTTTGGGAATCACAATACTTTGGGTGGCTGAGACCTTGGTACCCCTCAAGCCTGACTGTACATCGATACGCATAAAGGAAGGACTCTATCCTTCTTTCATTATATGGATGGCTTTTAATTGTAGCGAAATGATACATTATACATGCTCATACGCAAGAGAAAGCCCTCGAGGTAGTACAAGGCGTCTACCACCGAAGCATAGAGCGTCCACGAACGTATCTAGCTTTGCAGGAAGACTTTGTAACGAAGTGTTGCACGAGTGTTTTATCCAATTCCATCATCTAAAGTGGGATTCGAAATAGATCTTCTAATTCCGGCCTATCTTCGGTTATCCCTCACATAGATGAGTAGCCTGCAGCGTGTTTCTACCTATGGCTACCTGTTCACACCATGTTTTCAGAGTTGTCAGAGTTGAAATAGGACTAATTATCATCTTCTTTAATGTTCTTATGCATTTTTGGGCGGGCTCGCAGAGCTTTACTTATACTGGTATTGGTGGTAGTCTAGTTCAATGATATCTTTTTTTCAGGCATCTATTTAAAATGTCACAAATAAGTATTGCGATCTCGATAAAGCATTCAATCTAGCAGTGCAAACGAGAGAGGGTGTCTCTCTTCCATTTCTAAAAATGATTAAGATCAGGAAGTTAGTCTCACCTGCAAAGCGTTTACTCGCACATGAGATCTTGGGGTTAAAGGCAGGGAAATTTTATCTTGGGTTCGAAGCCATTTCGTGAGAGGGGTTACGAAAGGCTCCTGAATGTAGTCACCTCGAGTAGTGTGGCCCCAGAGGAGCTCTTGAATGAGCTGAATCATATACTTAATTGTTTTGTTCACCTGGAGGTTGTTACCAATCGTGAAAGAGGCAAAGGGAAAAGGAGTGTGGGAAGTTTTGTTGAACGGAGATGAGATGTCTTTCTTGATATAGTAGTCAGAACATGGTTTCATTACGCCAGAGAGACATTCTCCTAGTATAGCATGACATACACGAGAGCGGGAAGAATATGGACAAAGAAAACAATTTCGTGGGCGAACCTGTTACCTGTCAGACAATATAGGGGCTTCCTGAACTGCTGGAATCTGGTTCCACTAAATTAATGATAGATGTGAAAAGCAGAATATGGATATATTGTGGTCGAGTTTTACAAACCCTACCAGGCAGAAGGGATTCTCCAATCTATTGCGTCTTATTGACCAATGCGTTAACAGACAGTGACGGAAATCCTAAGTCGAAATCTATTAAGCTCGAGTACACGGCTTTACCTTACTATTGGGGAGATGACGATGCGGCGCATAAAATTTATGTATACAGCAACGAGGAATTTGGGGAAGATTGGGACGCTGTATGGCCTTTAAGCACGAGCTTTATTCAAAATGATCTTAGAGAAGCTCTCTTGCAACTAAGATCGGAGCAAGATGAGGTGTACCTATGGTGTGATGCTATATGCATAAACCAAGCCAATAATAAGGAAAAGGCCACGCAGGTTGCGAGAATGCGCGAATTCTGCACATTTGCTAAGAGCGTTTGTGATTGCTTGGGAACAAATAATGAGCAGGGCGCGACTGATGGTCCGAAGCTTACATTCAATTTATTGAGAAGTATTCTAGATCTCGGGATACTGGATTGGCTGACAGGAAGAAGAACTGAGAAAATCGGATGCTTATTATCAATCTTATGAAGAATGATTGGTTTACAAGGAGATGGGTAATAGAAGAACTTGCTCTTGCAAAAAATGCGTCGACTCGGTATGCAGATCAAGAGATGAAATGGACGGCATTTGCTGATGCAATTGCATTGTTCATGACGAAATTGGCCAGAATGAAGCGGATTCCTAACAAATCCATGAGCACTGACTTAAAAAATTGAGGAAGCCAGCGTGATATCTCGGTGCTCTTGACGCTCATGCTTCTGGTGCTAACACGCTGGTTACTGATACATCTCTCTTCTCCCACAGCTGTTGATCCTAGCTATTAGGTTTGTTCTCCCAATCAATGATAAACAACAGGTTAGGATTGTCAAAGTTCATGGAAAACAATTAGGCAGCACTTCCCCTCCAGACTACAAACTTCTCACTGGTGTTATGATTATGAATTTCTGAATGCTGGCGTTACCTTGGTTTCTGTGGCTTAGGAAATGAACTTTTTTACCATTTGCAAATCCTTATGCAATTGCAAAACTGACAAGGACATTAACCCTCAACAGCAACACTATGTCATGAGCATCGATTGTTTCTGGATAACAAAGACCATACAAGAGCACAATGAAGCTGATCCGTAAAGACTTTGGATGAAGGCCATAGATCTTCCTTTGTGGCTTTGTTCGACTTCTTAAATATCTGCTGCATTTTAGGTTGATTTTTCTGTCATCTTGCTAGATTTAATCAAAGTTCCGACATAAAATCGAAATCTGAACGTGGTTTCCTCGAAATTTCGACCTGCACATTAGGTATTTCGCAGTGAATGAATTCAAAACAAACATTGTGTGTTTCATTTTCATCATTTTGTGCGCCGAATTTACAATTATTTCAAAGACTATTTAGAGACTCGCTCTGGTCCTTTCAACCCTCACATATATGTTACAGAGAACAAACTATCGTACAAAATGCAAGCGCCACACCCTAAGAATAAGTTCGATTATACCGAAAAGATCTTGGAGATAATCAGAGGCCAAGATATTACTAATTAATCAGTTGTACAAAAAATACGGGACATTTTTGTTCAAATAGACACTGATGTAGATGCTGAGGGAACCAAACTTATAGCTGAATTTGAAAAAGCAATAGAGGAAGAAAAGAGGGCGGAGGCTATAGCAGAAGCGGAAATGAAGGCAGAAAGTGCTGAAGCTAAGGATAGACGAGAGGCAAGAGCGGAGAGAAGATTAACTCATGAAGATACCAAGGCTGCCGTGGAAACTCTACGTGCTATACATCAAACAACTGCACCTCTTCGTCATAATAAATGGCGAAAGCCAAACGCAGGGTTCACAAACAAAAATATCAGAATCATAGGCAAGATCGGTGAGGGCGGTTTTGGAGCAGTATACCTTATTGAGAATATTGAGACTAAGGTTCAGTATGCAATGAAGACTCAGTAAGCATGATGCAATCACTAACCCCTTTAGTCTTATTCTCCTTTTATTCTTCGATTCCAAATAGCACATTTATATTTCATCTTTTACACCTCTTCTATTGCCACTACCTCTACAATACGAACACCTCATTTTCTCTTCAATTCCTAGTGTTCACAATCATTACTGACTCTCAAATTCTGCAGACTTATTAGAGAAAATGACGATGAGCCAATGATGACACCCCCAGCGTGGAGGGGAGCCAAAACTCCTCCCGTCACACCTTCTTCCTAGTCTTCGAAGAAATCCGCGAAAGCAATGAAAGAACGGCATCTAATGACTAAACGGTTCAATGAAACCAAATGTTATTTGCAGTACATACGTTCTAGTCATCTTTCTATCTGCAACTTGGAAGCTTTTTTCGATTTAGAACAGCCAGAAGATAACGGCCACTTCCATATCTTTGAGTATTGTGATTGGGGAAATCTGGAAAATATTGTGACGCAGTACTATGATAGACCACGTTGGGGCACAGGAGAGCCCGAAGGTTCTATATGGGCTCACAAACCAGAAAATATGCCAAGATTATACAAGCATGCAGCAATACCAGAAGCGTTCATTTGGCATGTCTATATGCAGACAATGGAAGCTCTTAGTTTCCTTCATGGTGACCACGAATTCAATAAGAAGCAAGAGTTTCACTCACGCAATCAAGTCATTTGCCTTGACATCAAGTTAGACAACATATTTTTGAAGAACTCTGGAAAACCAAACACATATCCAATTGTAAAAATAGGGGATTTCGGAGAAGCCACCTATGTGCCATATGGAGAGCAACGCTGGCATGACACGGGAAACACGGTCTGCAAAGCGCCCGAGGAACCTTATTTAAGTGCCAAATATGACGTTTGGTGTGTCGGTATGTCATTGTACATTTTGTCACACTCAGGTAGACGACCAAAGAGACCTGAAGTAGATGGAAAGGCAGATATAAAGGATAAGCCGAATTGGGGGTTATGCGATCCACATCTTTCTAAAGTTTTGGCTAACGAGCTTGAAAAGCCAAGAGAAATGGACGTAGAAAAGAGATGGACTGCAGCTCAAATCTTAGACCATATAAGATCAATAGCTGAAGAAACGATACGTTTGACGTATAGACGTTTGCAGAATTGGGCACGACCGGAGTTACAGGTAACATTTGAGGAAGGTATCATTGAACGGGTTGAAGGGGGAGAAGCCCTCAGTGAGATTTCAGAGAGCGACAGCAATGATGATGATGATAGTGATGATAGTGATGATAGTGATGATGATGATGATGATGATGATGGCGGCGATGACATAGTCAATACACCTCCTGGAGGAGCAGAAGTGGAAATTCGACCCCCGCAACCACCTGGTACTCCAGAATCCGGAGAAAAGAAAACCAAAGAGCAATTAGCCAGAGAGGAGGAGGCCAGAAAGCAGCAAGCCATGGTGCAGCAAGCAATAGAACAGTTAGCTAGAGTTCAGCGAGCCATAGAGCAGCAAGCCAAAGACCACTTAACCAAAGAACAATTAGCCCAGAAGCACTTAGCCATAGGGCGGATGAGCAAAGGCCAGTTTGTCAGAGAGCAGGAAGCCAGAGAGCAGGAAGCCAGAGAGCAGGAAGCCACAGAGCAGCGAGCCAGGTTACAGCAAGCGATAGCGCAGGAAGCTAGAGTGCAGCAAGCCGCAAAGGAATTAGCCAAAAAGCAGCAGGCCGAGGAGCAACAGGCCAATGAGCAACAAAAAGAGCGTTTGAGAAGACAACAGGAAGATGAGTCAAAAAGACGAGAAGAGGAGTTGAAAAGACGACGAGAAGAGGGCCAAGTAGGAGGAGAAAGTCCATCATATGCGCCGCCCCAGAAAAGGCGATTGATTAGATACAGAAAACTCCGGGCTTACCGGGTATGATGCATGCTTGAAATTGATCTTTGGTGAGCTCACTCAAGTCGACATATCTTATGATAGCATTAGCTAATTTACATTGCTGAAGGATTGGCCAGTGGTTTGTGGACCAGTCCAACTACAAACGTTAAAACCTGACAGATCTTTCAATAATGAGATTTTGAGAATGAAGATTTTTCTGTTTTAAAAACTGTCCCATAATATAGCAAGGTGCTGTCGCTGCTGGTAGTCGAATTGGAGTCTAGAGCTCGACTACTTCATGCTTGCCTAGCGTTAATGTAAGGAAAAGATCTGATAGTTTTACAATTTGATCTAATCATATCTTATCAATCAAAGGATCACGAACCAATCATTTTTCTTGAACATCGCTGATCGATATATTGCTTGCCATATCTAGCACCTTTCTCGTGATGAGATACATGTGTGGATCCTAGCGCTTCATTGTTATTCCGTACTCCGTATATGCTATTCCGCTTATTCCGTGGGAGCAAAAGCGCGATGCATGAGCACGAAATCTCCTCTGGAAGTTTTGGTGTGCAATTGATCCATGAACTTTGAAGTCTGAGCTAAAGGCCATATCTTTAAAGGGTTAGAGCCGGATAACCAAATATAGAATTGTATGGTAGTTTTGTAAGAGAGCCTGTTGACTGGGAAAACTCTTTCGAGAAAATGGATGGTTTCTCATGGAAATTATGGGATTATGGACATAGTAGTTTCGGCATCACAGACAGTTTCCCTAGGATATGAATATCAAACATGCAACTCTTCGTCTAGGTTAGCTGTCAAGTCCCTTTCATAGACCGGTGTAAGACTCACGTATCTCTGACAACGGAATAGGTAGGCCCATCTGCTTATTCCTGGAGTATAATCAGATGCATATATACTATGAGGACGAACCGTTACATGAATGAAGAACATCAGCTTGGCTTTTACCTCATTCCGAGAAACCCCGTACTAAAGCATACCACGACGGCTAGCCTGGAGTTTCATAACGCAGGCTTTCGACAATGGATCCTGAGAATGACCCCGAGAAAGCTTCTGAGAAGACTTCCACACCCATTACCATTGCATACGCTGACGAGGAATCTGCATACCTTGTAGCATTCACCGTCCCCCAAGATCCCAACAACCCAAAATGCTGGCCAACCTACCAGAAATGGCTCACTACGCTCATCCTCTCATCCACCGGCTTCAACCGAATTGCTGTATCCACGATTATGGCACCTGCACTTCCCATAATCGAATCTGAGCTCCATATGACTTCCCTTGAGTCTGTTATGGCCATGTCCGTTTAATTGCTCGCCACAGCATTTGGTCCCGTACTTATTGGTCCGCTATCTGAATTATATGGACGACGCGTTGTCTTACATACCACGAATATATGGTTTCTGATTTGGAATATTGTATGTGTATTTGCGCACACGAAGGGGTTATTGATTGCTGCAAGATTAATGGCTGGTATTGGTGTTAGTGTTATTTATGTGTTAGGAAGTGGAGTTTTAGGAGATGTATGGAGATCCGATGAGAGAGGAAGATCTTTAGGGGTTTATTCTTTGTTACCACTGTTTGGTGCAGCAGCTGGTCCTATTATCGGAGGTTATATCACGAAATATACAACCTGGAGGTGGATGTTTTGGTCAACATCAATTTTTCAGGCGATAATGATCGTGATATCGATTCCTTTATTTCGAGAAACCCATGGTCTAACAATTCTTCGGCATAAAGCTGAGGAGCTCAGACGTAATTCCGGGAATTCGCGTCACTACACAGAGGATGAGGCACTTGGAAAAGGAATATCATTTTCCTGGTTGTTGATGAGAAGTTTTTCTAGGCCCATTCGTTTGCTTCTATTCCATCCGATTATTCAGGTCCAGGCTTGTCTTTCGGCTTTCGATTATGGTATCACCTACATTACTCTTTCCACCTACTCCGATATCTGGACTAAAGAATACCATGAGTCTATCTCCAAAAGTGGCCTTCACTATCTTGCCATGTGCCTCGGTGAGATAATGGGGGCACAAGTTGGAGGGCCATTATTATATCTCGTTTTCCGCAGAATGAAACAGCGCGCGGATGGTGTTGAGAAGCCGGAATTTCGGGTCCCGGTCATGATACCATCGTTCATTCTCATGCCCCTTGGACTTTTAGTTTATGGATGGGCAGCTCAAAAGCATGCACCTTGGATCGTCGTCGACCTTGGAGCGTTTGTATTATGTTTTGGTATGCAGATTGGTGGACAAGCATTGCAAACATACGTTATCGATTCATATCCAGACCATACGAGTTCTGCATCTGCTGCATCACAATTTCTGCGCAGTTTAACTGCTTTTGGGTTTCCTTTGTTTGCACCGAGGATGTATCAAGTGTTGGGGCATGGGTGGGGAAATACCACATTGGCGTTTGTTGCTATTGCCATTGGCATACCAGCGCCGTTGGGTATATGGCGGTACGGTCCACGATTAAGGGCGAAGGCTTTGTCGAGTTATTGAAATGTGAATGAAGAATAATTAGGACGCTTTATCGAAATGGAGATCTATGGGAAATGACAAGACGGAGAACAGCTGTGGACATGAATGGCAGTATATTTTGAATCGTTCGGATTGTAGATCCATTTCTTCATCACTTACCACACTTTTGGATCCAAAAAAGATTGGAAGATTGTTTGAGTTATCCGAACAAATATCACTCAATCGTCTCTTCGTCTACTTTGAACAATCATCACTACATTACCCAACTCTTTCCTACACAATGACACCAACTCGTTGGTGGCCAGAATCTCTTTCAGGAGCCGTTTGATAATAATGCCAATCTTGAATGATCGTATTACTATTGGGACGAAATGATCTTGGCGATCTGAGTTTCAGAGAGAGAACCGAATCCTTTCTGGAGATTCTTCCAGATGCTGCCGATCTTAACACATCGCAAGGGCTTTTATGTATGATGCGAATGAGTGCATCCAACGTGAATGTCTATTCGCTTTGAACCCGAGACAAATAATACTAATACTTAAATGAAATTAAACTAAAAGCGACCAAACAAGCAGAAACCGTGCGAGCATACACTAATGCAGAAGACGTTCTTGGTGATGTGATCAAACGTACCATAAATTAAATATCATCACCTCATTTGATGATGTCTTAGGTATACATACACAATTTTATTCGACTCTTCCGACCTCGTCATTAAGATGTATTCTAATCTCCGCCACCGCTAATCGTTCCACCGGCTTGTTTCCAACTTTGAGCCATTGCCAAGAAATTCGACAATTTCTTCGTTTGTTCATCATCGGCAGGGAAAACGTAATCAACATATTCCTCATAGCTATCATCATCAAGCTTTCTTCTTCTCTTCGTCTTTCTTGGCATTTGTTTCTGTACTTTCTCGATATCTTCCTCTGTACCATGAGTACGTTCAAAGGAAAGATGAGCATTGAGGAGAGAAACACGCTGTGAATTTGTTAGATGTTGTGTTGAAATATTTAGATCAATTGTGTGACATACCTCTTCCTTAAGATCCTTGTCTTTCATGCTCTTAAGGGCACGTTCGAAGATCTTCCTTGCGCGTGTTTTTGCTGCCTCACTAACTGGTTTCTCCTCATCCTCCTCTGTCTCTTCCTCATCATCATCTGGAACGTTAATTTCGAAATGTGCATAACTGATCCAGACCTTCACATGATCTGTCTTCTCCAACAATCGCTCGTATAGATGTCTGGTGCGATCGTACTCTCCTTCTTCCTCCTCAAAGTCAATATACGCTTTCCATAATAATTCCGGCATATCAAGAACTTTTTGACTGATTGCCAACTCAAATATCGCACGAGTACGTTCCAGATCATCTAAACCTCGTTCCAGCTCAGCAAATTTAATCCAAGCTTGACAATTAGCCGGATTCCATTCGATATGTTTCTCGTAAAGGGTACGACATCTCACGAATTCGAAAAGTTTGATCTCCAGCTCAACATAACCTTTGAAAAGCTTATCTTTAGGACACATCCCGATAGCTTGACCTAAAGTCTTTCTGGCGGCTTGTAATTGCTGTTGTCGAATCTCGAATTGAGCCTTCATGAGCCAAATCTTGGCAAATGTAAATTTCTTGTGGGGTATCAATTTCAGACACTCTTGGTAAATCTGTCTCGCTCGCTCAACATCCTTTGACTCCATTTCCTCCCAAATAGCATAAAAAATCCACAAATAAATATAACGCCTCCAATGCCTCTTCTCCTGAGTTGGTGGAATTTGAGCAATGGCCCTCTCATAAACATCTCGAACTCGATCGACATCCCCTGAAGTTTCCTCCAATCTGGCATAGTCGAACCACGCATCGTATTTTTTGGGGTTCTCCTTTTCCTGCTCCTCATATTGAACTCGACGTTTCGAGATAATTACATCTTCCACACCTTCACGATCACCGAATTGTTTCTCGAAAGTCGTATAAGCTTTATGGAGGGAAATAGACTTTGATCGTGCCATACGGTCGAGGGCATATTTGTAAATGGCTCTTGCGCGTTCGTACTCCTTTAACTTTGCCTCAAATCTCGCATATGCAATAAAGAGTCTCTCATCCATGAAGTCTTCACCCAAAGCTTCAACAGCCGTTCCAAACACCTCTCTAACCAAATCACTAGTTCCATACTCTTCTTCGAATCTGGCCCATTTGATCCAATTTCTTGGTTCGGGATGTACCATAGTAAATCTTTGGAAGATTTCCCTAGCTCTTTGAAACTCGCCATATCTTTTCTCCAATTTGATGTAACTGCTCCAAGCTGCCTCATCCGGTTCCCAAGACATCCATCTTTCGAACACTTGTCGTGTACCGGGAATATTACCAAGCATTTCCTCCATGTAACAATATTTGTACCACAGTTTATCAATTCTAGGCAGAATAGTGACGGCGCGATCCAATAAGTTTCTTGCATGATTTATATTCCGCGATTTCATCTCCGCCTCGATATATCGAATCCATAATGTGACAGATGTTGAGTCGACATCTAATGCTCGTTCAAAAACGGATCGTGCTCGTTTGAATTCTTTCTGTTCCAATTCCCATTGCGCATACCTCATCCAATTATTCATATTAATCCGATTCCTCCGCACATAATCCTCGAACTCTTTTCTTTTCCTCCCTTGGAATTCATGAAGCTCTTCGAGATCAGCAAACCGCTGAGTTGGTGCTTGAAGTCCTGGTTCTTGACGATCGACAGCTTCTCGTAGAAGTTGTTCTGCTGAGATTTGGATGGCACTGGCGGCCTTGTTTTTGACCTTTGGAGGCCCCCGAGCTTTCTCATATTCAGACTCCATGGTGGCGGTAGAGTTTAATTTCTTGAGGAAACAGTTGGTGTAATTCTGATTCGCGTTCAAGACCTGAATGTGTTGCGATAGTCAAAAAGATTGATTAGTAATACAATCTGTACCTACGCTAGCGGCCGCATTTCCGGCTCGAGCTCTTCTCTAATTGATTTTCTATACCTTCACGCGCCAGCTACAACAAACAACATTACAATTAAGATGTCGACTCTCGCAGATGAATTATTGCAAGATTTTGAGGATTCTGGATCCGAAGGTGAAGGCGAGGATAATGCACACCTTTTTGCCGACCCTGACGAGATCGCCCTAAGCATGAATGGGAACGCGACAGGACTTTCAGGCGCAAGCGAAATGGAGCTCGATGGCGATGAAGAAGCAGTCGACGAGGATGATGAGATGGCAGGAATGACTAGTGATGCTATCGATACTGCAGAAGATGAGGAGGCGACCAAAGCAAAAGTTGAAAATATGCAACTTGGTGGAGTAGATGATGTGCGGAGTGTAGCAGGTTTGATGAAAACGTTGGAACCAGTTTTAGAGGTCAGTAGTATTTTGTATTTCCCTTTCTCACTTTGAAGACCTATGGTTTACATCTACTCTTTTGTGTCTTAGCCCTGACTCTTTCCTCGATTTGACAGAAAATCGCACATTTTCAATCATTACCTCCCGATAAACAAACAACCTTTGTAGGCTCGGTCGAATACAACCCAGAATATCATCTCTTAACGCATGCAAACACTTTGTCGACATCCATCGATAGTGAAATCATCCTAGTACACAAGTTCATACGAGATCATTATTCGATTCGATTTCCGGAATTGGAAACATTGGTCACCAATCCATTGGATTATGCTAAAGTTGTCACTATTATTGGGAATGGACCTATGGACTCGGAAAACATTAAGATGCTTCAAACATCAAAAGATAATCGACTTGGTGCTACACTAAGATCCGTTTTGGATGGTCCATCTGTTATGATTGTTACGGTCGAGGCAACAACTACAAAGGGTCGAGAAATGTCACCACATGAACTTGAAAGAGTACTTCGTGCTTGTGACATGACTCTTGCATTGGACAAAGCGAAAAAGACTTTAACTGATTATGTTCAATCACGCATGAACTTGTTCGCTCCAAATCTTACAGCCCTCATTGGATCTCTCACAGCCGCACAACTACTCAATTTCGCTGGAGGTTTGACAGGCTTAGCAAATACACCTGCATGCAATCTTCCCCCTCTAGGATCCAATAAATCATCCGGAACAGGTTTTGCTACTAATGTTGGAGTTCGCCAGCAAGGATTTCTTTATCATTCTCCTATCATTCAAGGGATTCCCAACGATCTTAAGAAACAAGCTATGCGTATTGTTTCCGCTAAAGTTGTCCTAGCCGCAAGAGTTGACCGCGTTCATAATAGTCCAGATGGATCTACTGGTGAAGAATTGAAAGAACAATGTATCACTCGACTCGAAAAGCTGACTGAGCCCCCTCCAAACAAAGGTGCTCGCGCACTGCCAGCTCCAGATGATAAACCTGCACGGAAACGTGGTGGTCGACGTGCTCGATTAGCCAAGGCGGCAACTGCTATGACCGATTTGAGAAAAGCACAAAATAGAATGGCATTTGGAAAGGAAGAGAAAGAAGTTGGTTATGGTACTGGTGACGGAACTAAGGGTATGGGTATGATTGGACAAGGCAATGACGGACGTATTCGAAATATTCAAATAGATCAACGTACAAAAGCCAAACTTTCCGCAAAGAACAAGGGGTGGGGTACTTCGACTCCTATGAGTGGTTCCGCATCATCACTTCGAGGATTTGGTCAATCAGCTGGTAATATAGATTTACGGGGTAAAGGCTTAAGAGCATCAGGTGTAGGAGGATTGAGTACTAGTACTGGAGCTAGTGCAGGAACTGCTAGTAGTTTGGCATTTACGCCAGTTCAAGGATTAGAATTGGTAGATCCAAAGAGAGTAGCAGAAATGAAGAGAAAGAGGGCAGCAGAAGAAGATAAATGGTTTAAAGGTGGAACTTTTACTCAAGTTGGCAATGGTGGTGGTGATAGCAGTATGGGACCTCCTCCCAAGAAAGTAGATTCTGGTTCTTGTAAAATGGGTCCACCTGCTTTGCCGAAAAAATCGTAAAGAAGGTGGGTCGGATCCTATAAGATGGAAAAGGGAGTTTGAGGAGAAGGGAGCATCATTATGGCGTTTTGGGGGCGGATAGGTGTTTTACAATACCATAACAAGCAGAGCTTTTGCTTATCCAATGAATGGGCGGAAATTGAATAATGTAAGATTGTTTCAAATCACCAAATGCTTGCAAATAAATTGATACTGTATTCATTGCCTGATGACAATGCTGACAGCAGTTCACATTGTTTTCTCGCCCAAATGTTCATCTTGCAATCAAGCTCGAGTCTACTCCACGACCGTACTCAATTCCGCGTAGCTTCATACTACTTTTAACAATGCGTTGACATGCTCCTCAAGAAGCTTCTCTACCATAACATTCATTCTGTTTTCAAGAAACAATTCCGATCAATCTCCACTCACTCAAATGACAATTTTTACTGGCTCATTTACCATCTGGACTATACATGCAATGTTGTCTATCCATTGAATGAACATTAAATACAGACCATATCTATCATGCCTATGTTTTGCTTCTCGTCAACGAGCTACCAGTATGAAGTCAAGCTTATTTGCTTCATCTGCCCGCCACGATAGATCCAACGAAATGGCATTGATCCGAACCTCTCGAATTGGATCTCTTATAGCCATGCCCTAATTGTCAAGGATAATTGGATCTGAAGGACCCACATCTTCATCTCTATATTTCTCGTGATTGCCAGATCGATTGGGTAAAAGGCGAGGGACAACAATTCCCTCCCCCCAATTTGTCTCATCTTACCCTAATCCATTACCTTATGCTATCTCTTTGGCTCTGAATAATGGCCACTTATACCTACAAGCAACCGCAATCTGAAGACAACGTCGGTAAGTACAAGTAGGTCATACTCAGGTTCGTATCCAGCACCACGTACAGGTAGAGATTCGTCTTTGCTGGCCTCCCCCGCCGCATCTATACGATGCTTATATCCATCTATTCATCTATCTATCTATCTCCCTCGTCTATCTTACAGGTACTTATGGTTCCCAAGCCATTCTACCTCCGCTCCACTCAACCGTCCCCTTAGGTAACTTGCAGGTTCCCAAGCCTCTATCTACTCATCCCCTTAGGTAACTTTCAAACAGGTTCCCAAGCTTTATCTACCCCCATTTACCACCAGTAGCCACGGTTGTCACCATTCCTAACCACAGGATCTAGTCCTATGGTCATGTTTTCCATAGCCTTCCTCATGGTTCTCCACCCAGAGATCCCCTTCTGGGCTCTAGAAATCCCATTCGTAACCACTTTTTGAGCTCTATGTAGCTCTTTGTAAACATCCGGTGCATTGCTGGGGCATACAGCCGGGACGGTCTTTGGTAAGACCCAGATGCTACGAAGAGCAGGCGGAAGTAGATTTTGTCCATCGACCCAGGTATTGTAGTCCTGGGCTCGTTGTTGGAGCGCCAAAATCTCCGGCTTGAGTGCTGAAGGGCACTTGAAGCATCTTCCCCGTTGGCGCTGGCAGTATGTGCACTTCGTATCGGCCTTCGCGTCACGAGCACGCTGGCTTTGTTGAAAGAGCACACAGCGCGCGGTAGGATCGACGGCCACTCTCTTCACTCAACGCGCACAAGTTGGGGTGGGTTCGATGGGTGCCGGGGGGCTGTTTGAGATATTAGTCAGTTTAATTGTGTAGAATTGGTTGAAATAGATGAAAGTATTAGGTATCTAGGTTATTATCAAACGTTGAATATAGTATCAAACGTTGCAGAGACAAAATAAATCAAGCATTTGCTCTTACGGTTGAATATTTGCCATTGTGGCAGAAGGACGAAGCACCGAAAGAACCAGGAAGGTAATGCGGCGATGGAGAAGCAGGAAGATAGCAGAGGCGCAAGGTAAAAACAGTGAAAGGAAGCAGAAAAGCCAGAATCAAAGATTGCGCGGGAGAAACGTCGAATTTCTAATCTTTGTTATTGCTAGAGAGTTCAAAAGAGGTCAAGGAAGGCAGTAAGGTAATAAGAAACGTGAAGTGGCACCTGTTTTGGTTAATTCAACTATTACACCAATTACAGGTTTTGCTTAGTTGCTTAGGGAAGATGCCCCTCGAGGGGCAACATCAAGTTGATAGGAAGTCAATCAATCATGTTATTAAAAACCAACTTTTTAGATTTGATTGATGTATATAAATGAACTAGTCTCGAGGTTCTGAGATGATAGTGGTATGATTGTGTCTGTCGTCTTTGAGTCATCTTGTTACTTAGTGATTGTATTCATCTAATGGCTTTGATTTACATATCTAATTTGTCAAATAATGGATCTATTCGTCTCTCAACCTCATGGAAATTACTTAGGATGTCTTTATCATTGTTACAACTAGATAAAGGTTCTCTTACATACCTCAAATTCTAGTTAAAATGTCTCAAGTGTCTTGATAACAGCTAGAAGATTACTAAATGTCTTTCGACGATAGTTATTACAACTTTAGCAACAAGTTGACAGTTGAGTTTACTCTGTCGGCACTCGACTATAAATTCAGTTCTTCAACATTTCAAAATCTGAATATTTCACAAAGTTCTTTCCTCTTTAAGCTGTGTCTTATGGGCCGAGACCTTGTGAGTGTTTTTCTCTTATTCTAAAAAGCTTTTATTTCTATCGAGTAAGATTTAAAAGTCGAATCTGAAGTTTTGTAATCCACCTAATGATCTTAACTCTACATCTTTGTATCTTTAGACGATACTATTGATTTATCTATAGAGCTACTATGAGATAACTTGTCTACTACAAACGTTAAACTTCAGATGACAACAGTTGGAATTCCCGCCCACATTTAATGATTACTATGAAGATACACTATCTTGTGATAAAAATACAAATAAATTCTTTAATACATGTATTCTGTCTATGTTATACAATGATTACTTGTTATTAGATAACTTTCAGACAAATACCTTACATACTACAGATATTTCAGATACTACTCGCTAATTAATATCGACAATTTTTAATTCCTGTCACAAAAACATATCAATATAATATTCAATATTCATAACTAACTAGAGTAAAAGTATACACTGACTATAACATTCATGGTCCTACTATGAAAACCAGAAGCAGTTCATGCCAAGATTACATATATACTCTGTACATCTTCCTCTTTCCTGTTCGCATCAACCACACGCTAACTACATCCTCCATATTTTCGAACCCTATCACATATTTTGCGCGCCCCCGTAAATATACTCCAACGCACTAGCAACATCAACAAAGCCTTCCATTTCATGCCCTTATATTCTCACATCATATAGGAGAGGTGAGGTGTCGAGAAGCCCCGCAATTTAAGCGAGTACAGTTTTGGAAGTCGAACATGCTCATTTGACTACTAAGCGAATGCATGATGAAGATATTGTTATTCTCAGGTCATGCTGTACTGAAGAGGGTGATGAGTCTTCACATCTTGAAAATGAGATTGATAAGTGAGTCGGGAACAGACCATGCTGAGATATGTAGAGGTCCGAAGGCATCCTTTGGTACTTCGAAAGATGTCGTGAAGATGGATGGGAATCAGAGCTAGGATCACTTGGGTAGCCCGGTTATTCATCTCGATCGTGGAAATTCTGATAGCAAAATTTCGGCATATTCGCTGTAGTCACCAAACCAAGTCATTCATACCAATCATCTTATACCTTTCTTGTCTTCAAAACTGTACGATTTTCCACTACAGCTGAAAAGTTTCCCATGTCAATTTTCTAGCTTTTCCAGCTAGGTATTCACTTTTTCTCCGCAGGAATCAAATCGAAGAACAAGTTACGAGTTTATAGACAGAGTATTACAAGCCCTTGACTTAAATATGATCAGCCAATCGATCACGCTCTCCAGGAGCATGAAAGTGGTATGCCCTACATCTTAAAAAAACAATAGTTTATTTCTTCTATTTCATGTTTGAGGTGGTAGTGATGTGTTGGGAGGAATTCGTATCTTCTGTGTTCATTTGGACCTATAGTTTTATTTAATTATAAACAAAACTTTTTGATATTATTGCACGAGATAATAATATCATTACTAATGTACTATCTGCATGAAGAAATAAATAATCAAGATAAAACAAAATGAACAACCACCCGAACTCTGAAAAATATCCTAATTATCATCAATCCAAGAAGCAAGCCTTACACAAATACAACACCAATAGACTGAAATGATTGCCAGTCAATCACCTCTAATTCTATCCCAGATTTCCAAAGGTATCAACAAAATTTTAGTTCAGCAGTTCAGCATCTAGATCTAAATCTGAACCTAACAAGAGAAAGCTAAACAAGCTGCCTGGAAATTACAATTCCCTCTTCTCAACAAAACACATAATTCGTAATTCGTAATTCAACAGCGTGTATTATATCCTCATCTATATATATTCAGATTGACTACTATGAGATTATCAAGTCAAGCTCAAACTGCACAAGCTACTCAAATAACTAACTGAAAAGAAAGAAAATACTCGGATGAAAGAAGAGTGGATACATCATGTATACGAGAGAAGAGGAGACAGATGTCATCACGGAAGATAGAAGAGATGAGAGATGCAAAGAAAAAATCCGCGTACACCAGACTCAACAGGCTCCAGAGAATTTCAATAAAGACTTCTACTGAAAATAATGCAAAGCAATCAAGACCATATGTTGTGTCCACTTGAATTGCATCATGCTCTAAAAAAAGAAAGAAGGAAGGAAATTTATATGATTCCACTCATGCTACTCATCCATTCTATCACATCTTGACTCCAGTGGTCTCATCACACTAGATAGATGAGATATCTCACACCCATCTCCACCTAGTAGACTTTGACAAAGATGGAAAGATAGGTTGCGTAGTTACTTGATACACATACGGTATGCAGTAAGGATATCGGATATCACAATTTCCCTCACACAGCCTCATTTCGTATTTTTCTCCCAAAACAGCAACAGCAACAGCAACAACGTCGAGGATGTTACTCGAAGCTCCTTGTCCATCTTACATCTTATATATCACATCTCCAATCTCTCATCTTCCATTTCCTACTTTCTTGAACCCTTCACATACTCTATCCATCCCCATCCCCATCCACTAAATTTCAAATCCCCAATCCCCTCTCCCACCCCCCCAAAACCAACCACAGAACCGAATTACCAATTACCAATTCACCCTTTCAAAACAAACAGAGATCACGAACTTCCCACCTTTCCTTCACAAGGTCTAAAAATCCAATACCATTTTAAATTTTTCAAATTCCACCGCACAGCTACTAACTAGCCACTACAAATGCATCTCATCTCATACTTCCTCGAACTTTTTGGTTTTCCTTAACATATTATATCATATCATATCATATCATATTATGGAATTGAACATCTATAGAATTGAACGTCTTCTCTCTGCCTACAAATCACATCACATCCATCCATCCATACATACATACTTCTCCATCCCGATATCCAAAAAAGAAGTACAGTATATCTCATCTCACTAATCCCTAACTAATCATCCCTTTCCTTGTCATATTTCCCTTCCCCCTTCCTCATCCGCTTTACCCCTCCCCCCCCTCCTCTTCCTCTTCCTCCCTTTCCTCCTCTCTCGCCCCCACGTCGCCCCCTCTCAAAATAACTACAAAAACCGTAGATCTTACCTCACTCACTCCAACTCTAACTTCGCCCTAACCTCACCCATCCCGCACCCATCCGCACACAAACCGAGTCTACCCGCCCATCCCACCTTATCCGGAACTCGCCCCTCACAATATATCTTACCATCTTCCCTCACTATTTCCCATTATCTCCATGAAGTATCTGGTTCAATATCTCAACTAACTACCTCAACTAACCAGCTCAACTAACCAAACTTACGTATCCGTCCTATCCTACCCTATCCATTCCATCCATCCCTCACCTTCCTATTCTAGTAATATACCTCTTTCGTTAAACTTCATACCTCTTTCATCGCACCCTATTCTAGTAATATACCTCTTTCGTTATACTTCATACCTCTTTCATCACACCCTATGTCCTAATCCCTTTTCATCACACCACATCCTAACCATATACTTCATACCCTCTTCATCACATCCTAACCCTATAACCCATCCACCATTCCCTATCCATAAACAAGTAAGACATACAACATACAACATACGACATACGACATACAACTCACAAACTAATAACCTAATAACCCAACAATCTACCAACCTACCAATCCACAACCCGCAACCCCCAACAACTAGCTCCCCAACTCCCCAACTCCCCAACCTAACAACTTAACAACTTAAACCTCCCGCACTACCATCTCAACACGGCCATCTCAACGCCACCCCAACTCACAGACACACACCCCCTAACTCCAAACCAAGCAAGTAAGCAAGCAATCAAGCGTTGCAGTAAGTATGACTTGCAAAACGATGACATCTAGCTCCCTACCTCCCCAACCCAAACCCAGCCCAACCCAGCTCATCATACCACACCATACGATACTACACTATACCAACCTAATGACTTAATAATACGACATGATCAACACAACACGAATCACATCACATCACATCACCAAACTAAACCAAACCAAACATAATAAAATCATGGTCATAACAAAAAATAATATAAATATAAACATATCCATTATTCCCGAAGCGCGCGAA
>PQXJ01000307.1:0-45330 GCA_004786225.1 Botryotinia narcissicola | reverse complement strand
TATAAATTTAATAGAACACTATATAGTGATCATGGGAATAGGCGCTTCGGAGGAGCGCCATGCTCAGTCACGTGTTGTTGCACAAGACGGTGAATTCCGTGACATATTTCTATATAGAACTTAATAATATTAAGGCTTTTCCATCAACTTATATATGATCTTTTAACATATATGTATTTCATTTCCTTTTATTTTAATATATTTTATAACAAATTTGATATATAAATTATAAAACCATAGATTAATAATTCACTATTTTTGAAGTGGATTGCTGCTATCACGGAATTCGTAGTGGTACAAAGAGCGGATTATTTCAGCGGATTTAGCGCGGATTTTGCAATCAAACGAGCCCTAAGCAGAGTTGAATAACTTACAATCTTTCTCAAAAAGGATTATCTACCTGGAAAGAGATCTGAGAATTGAGAGTTTGACTAAACAGAATTGGTCAGTCCTCTCAACCTTGCAGAGAAAGATAGGATTCAAGTACTCACATCCAGTAATATCGATTTGATCAAGAGCGTAGTATGATGATTCTCCGGTAAAGAAAGAGAAGAACAGATAGTTTTCCTCTTCTTTGCTGGAGGATTTGAAGTTTGGAAATTAAGAAACGAAGTTGGAGAAGAAATAGAAGTACTTGTAAAAGAAAATGGAAATGGAGCTAAATGAGAGGGCGCACAAAGCTAAGAATCTTCTAATTCACTATATTTCAGTGCATGAACCGTTTAGTTGATTTTGAAGAAACAAACTGAGTTTGAATAGATACCTGCTTGCAACTTATGTTTTCAATGTCCTCAAGCAGGGAGCATCTTTGATGTAGCTGCTGCTAATGCAATAGTATAGTTCCATTTGATGGACCGATTTACGGAATGCATGAATGATTTCAATGGGAGAAGCATATCTTTGAACTTTTGATTAAAGCGTTAGATACCTAAAAGATAAAAACGGAAGACCAACATTGAATATGTCAGATCTAAAAAATTTCATTCGCATCACAAATAACTTTTGTTTTGCAATTTGCCTGACTATCCTTCCCCTCCCACCTAATAGATTTTCCCTTCCAACCTAGAGTATATGCAAGATCATAATTATTGACCTCGCACCTGTGAAATTATTGACACCTAGCACCAAATCCTCCCAACAAAGCCAGAACGAATCATGAAAGAATCCCTACCCCTTTTCTCTAGACATGATGATGTATCTGTAGAATGGTTGCTACTCCAGACTATCTGCTAGTCTTTCCTGGTTGCTTCCTAAAGTCGACTCGGGGCATTGACTCCTAAGATACCTCTTCAAACAAGCCGCCAAAAGCAAATTGTTCATCATCCGAGTCTTCGTCAGGCAAGATGTATGGAGCCCGGACTATGTTTTGCTGCGCTCGAGATGCATGAATGCGGTCCACAATAGCACGCTCTTGCGGTGTGAATGCCGTACGTGGTGGTGCAGGACCCGGGGTTGCAGATCTTGCAATGGCTTGATGTCTCCTGGGAACTTGAAGGGGATAGTGGAGTTGATATGGATACCGTGGAAGATTTCCCGTAAAGTAGCTACAGGTTGATAGATGTTCTTCGTTGCTGACTGAGCGGATTAATTGGAAATCGACGAAACATTCCCAGCAGAACTCGTGCTTGCAAGAACGGCCTATTCTTTGATTAGCAACCCAGATACTCGATAACTCCAATATTCAATAGCCTACAAGTCATATGATCACATCCTTCGTTCTTCTGAATGCGGATTTGGCAATTAGGACACCTCTTGGTGACCTCATCCATCAGATCATGGCTTGCTTCTTCTTGTCGCAGTCTTTCCCTAGACTGCTCATCATATCCTTCACACGTTAAATCGGTGTGCCAAGGCATTTTGTGAGTGAAGCATGTTTTAAAACTACATGTTCTGCATGTCATGATAGGCTGGTCGTCACCGCCCTCATGGATTTGACCATCGTTACAGCCGGGTCCAAGGCAATTTGTGAAGTTGGGATCATTTTGGATGCAAGATGAGAGCGATTTCTTATCGTATCTGTATCGGATGTTAGCATGAGATTGCAGAGCGGATTTTTAGGGGATATGAGATACCTAATGAAGTCTGTCTCAGATGCAAAGAGCTTCACATTGTCGAAGGAGAGAAGTGCTGCGCATTCGGGACATGTAATCTGATCCCATTCTTTGCTTTCAATTTGTACACCAATAGACCGAGATAGACATGAGCTGCAGCATGTTGGATCATGCGTACACTCAGCCGAAACTTGACGCGGGAAATTAGCGAGCATGAGGTCTTCTGCACATATAGAACATTC
Source organism: Botryotinia narcissicola (assembly GCA_004786225.1). Classification (NCBI taxonomy): domain Eukaryota; kingdom Fungi; phylum Ascomycota; class Leotiomycetes; order Helotiales; family Sclerotiniaceae; genus Botryotinia; species Botryotinia narcissicola. The sequence goes on along the minus strand of PQXJ01000307.1, from coordinate 43,037 downwards.
CTTCAGTTGCGGTTGCGGTTGAGGTTCTGACTTTATGGAATCTTCGTGCTTAATCCGAATATCTCTGTAACCATTAGATATGGGTTCAGCGGACCTCTTGCGTTTGAGGACTCGAGATGCCTGCGACTGTCGGGGTGGGTCATTCTGATCATAATAATCGCTGATGTGACCTATGGACCCTCTTTGTAGCCAAAGAACAATAGCTTGATGCGTTTCACGTGGAACACGCCCTCCACTCTCAAGCTCATAAAGTCGACGTAACAATTGACTTTTATTATATCTCGAGTATCTTCTTTCGCTCAAAACACTAAGAATCTTTCTCATGTTAATTCTGCGGTGTTCCAGTGCTGTAAGGCCCATAATAAGGCGCGGCAAATCATCGTTTGGATTACTATCTGCCATGATGATGACTGCTGGTGGTAGGTAAGGTAGCGATTGATGGTTTTTGTTTGAATCGGTTCGAGAATCTAGTCACAGTTCGGTAGTAACCCTGATGAGATGATCGATCGAAGCTTCTGTGGTGGTATCTGTTGGATAAATGATAAACAGAAGTTCTATGAGATTTCTGTTTATGATATGATGGGTAGAAGAATTCTTGCTATATCATTAATGAAATGACAAGTACAAAAGCATATGTGGCGATTTGCGGAGATGGAAACCAGCTAATGAAGTATCGACAAATGAGTCCAGAATCACTGGCCGTCGAGTACGTCTTGAAAGTGACAAGTGTTTGGTGCCAAGTACGGAAGTTTTGAGACTCGATTGTGATGAATGTTAGACAAGATCTCGATGTGTCAGAAATTTTATCATATGTATTTAGATTCTAGGGTGAAATAAAGCCGTGTCAGAAACACCGTAGCGGAGTCTAGAGTAGATAGAGTGTGGTAGAGGTTTCTAGAGATGAATTGCCATGTCTATTCAAGAATGGTCACAGAGATTCGAGGTGAAGGATTTAGAAAACCGAAACGAGATACGAGTTCAAACCTGACCTTTGTTCTGGAAGTTCGAAGCGTTGGGTACTGCCAAAGTAGGCATCTTGAGTGAATTTTGCAGGCCAAGTCTAGAATACCAATACAGGTAGGCGCCTATCTACCAAGAAGAATAGATACATACAGTGAATTCCATGAACTGATTCTGAACTAGAAGAATCAATAGTGAAAACATGGTACATTCAGATTCCCAAACAGCGCTGTGCAAATACGGTCCCCCAAATGAAGCGAGAGACTTCGACTATGATCCAAACACGGTAACGAGAACTCGCGTAATTCATTAAAAGCTAAAGATTTTCAGGGGCAGCAGACACGTAAGATCATAGATGGAGTCTCTCCTCTATCCTTACACTCGCAATGATATTTCTAGCACTGAAATATCCCTGGTAGGCATCGACAGTAGTGTCATAGGCATAACAGCTCCTGCGATCACAACCTCAAGCCAAGCAATTGAAGAACTTGGACGAAACAGACCCACTATAGTCTATATCTATCTAACCACACTCCAAACTCCACTCTCCCAACCAACTACACAAAGCACAAAACACACACTCAGCATTAAAACCAAATTTCCAAGACGAGAAGAGCATCGACCCTTTACCACCATCACTTAATATACGAACAATCCATCCAGCCCACCAAACCCAAACACATAAACAAACTTATCCCAACATCCTCCCCAACCCAAGTAAGTTCCAAACCAACCATAACAATCACATCAAAAAATACACACCATGTGGCGCCACACCAACAGATCTATACAGCCTTCCCATCCCGTCAATCATAAATATCGCAATCACAGCTTATTTAGTATTATTCCTAGTTAGATGTGGATTGCAAAAGGGTATCTACTGAGCGGATTGCTGGTCTTATAGATATTCTGCAGCTTAAATTCAAACAGATTGTTTACACACAAGCAATTCCATGATCATTTATTGACTCGAGTTCAATTTATGTATAGATTTTAAACATGAGAAGCATAAATCAGGAATATACACAATGCATAATCAAAATACCTGATGACAAACGAAAATTAATGCGATGTAACGTAACCTGATATGCCAGCACAATCTTTTGAAAAGAGTATCATTTCAGAATCTATTCGAAAGATATCCCGGCTCTGAGCTTACCATTTGGGGTTATGGATAGAGGCTCAAAAGCAATTAACCCAGAATCATCAGGAATGAATTTTGCTATAAACAATTCAACATTTTTCAATGGTAATTGCACAACAGGTAGGATCATGAGTTAGAAGCAGACATGGAAAACGAGCTTTTACCGTGAGCATCGGGAAACGAATTTACATGATGAGGGGTAATCCCCAACTTTTTGGGTATCAATGTTATTAATTTATGACTACCAATGATGTGAAACAATTATACTCTGAATAAATCACTCTCATCTCCAACCCTGTCTATCGATACTGTGTTATGAGTGGATACCAGTAGATACAAATATTGACATAATCTGCCATCAAAAGTAATGCTACCTTGATCATCCACCGCTACCTCCTATTGAGACCTTTCGTTTGCATTTTCGTACGAACGGCCACGCCTTGCTCCCTAGCGTATAATCCCTTCACGGAATCAGCTCGCATGGCGAATGGATATTAGAGTTGAAATTCTTACGATTGTCGGTGCGGCTTGAGTGGCAATGCCGGTAATATTACCTCCTTGGTTCTGCGATTATTCAAGGCTGGAAGAGCAGGAATTTGTGGTGGCTTTCCATCAGCAATAATTGAAGGAGAAGACTTGGAAGGAGTCAGAGGGGGCCATTCATTGGAGTCTGTAAGGTCAACGGAGACTGTAGACTGTCCCTTCTCTTGATTGACCTCAGGCAAGCTTCGCTTATTTTTGTTCTTCAAATCCGCCTCTGATTGTTCTTGTTGCCCCGAAGATTCAGCATCACCATCTTTAGAAACTTTGCCTTGTTGTTTAATTGCCTTGGGCTCGGTCTTACGGGCAGGTCCAGTATTGGTGGTTGAAGAAGATTTATTATTGTCTGAAAGATTCGACTGAGATTGTTTCTTAAAATCCTTGGAGGAACCGTGAGTCTTTGACTTCTTATGGTTGGACTTTGCAAGAGGTGCATTGGGTGAAATCGAAGACATAGTGACACTTGGAGTCGAGATGACTTCAGATTTGACTTCATTGTCCAAGGATTTTCCAGTTGTTTGTTCGCTGTCTTTTGGAATTGCGGTTACATCTCGAGTCGCTTGTTGGAGAATAAAGTCTTTCGAGGTGTCGTTAGATATAGATTCAGTCGAAGAGACACTTGGTTTCCGGGTGGGGTCTCCACTGAACAGTTTGTCTTCTCCGCCAAATGATGGATTTGTGATTGTCGATTCAGTTGGCGAAAGTATGGCAGGTATTACACTAATATTGTTTTTCTTATTAATCTCAGCCTTGCTGTTGGATTTGAATTGCTTCTTATTTTTCTTGGACTTCTTCTGCTTTCCTTGAGACATTGAATCCGAATCCATTGCAGCTACTGTTCCGCCCAATGGTTCTGGCAAGGAGCTGTCGACAGGGCCCGGTGACTCAAGAATCTCAACAGGTACTTGTGCAATATTTCCTGTTTTTATTGCAGCCATTGTGTCCACTTTGATCTCTGTGTCTAACGATTGACCTGTTGTAGAGCTTGTCGACTCCTCGATTGGCGAAGCTTTTGGTGAGGCCAACGAATTTTGATCGTTCAATTGAGTTTGAGACGTCGATCTGACGGGAGTCTTAATCGGGGTTGTATTGCCTGACCTATCTGTACATTAGTGCGACGCTTCAACCTAGTTTGAACTTTCAATCGAACACAAAGACTCACGTATCTTGGTCAACTGTCTTCTTCTGTCGACGACCCGGACTGTTGGTTGAATTCTTTCCACTAGGCCTAGATTTTGAAAAACTTGTTGAATATTAGCGATTTGTGAAATGAAAACATCCGCTGTACAATCTCTTCACTTACTTTTTTTTGATTGTCGAATTCTCTTTTTTGTTGACTGGGCGGTTGGGCAAATTTGCCATGTTGTGATCAGCTCCAGGTCTTGTGCCGTAACGATGACGATCCGCCTGTACTCCACTATATGATCGATTTGGGGCCGTACCGGTAGTATTTGTTCTATTGTTCAACACTGCACGGGGGGTCTGTTGTTGTAAATATGCTCCTACTCCTCTGTCATGCTGAATAACTTCCGTGAAAGCCGCACTTAATCCATGTCCTGGAAATTGTTGAAGTGGTGCTTGTGTCAAAGGATAGGGAGGAATAGACTGAGGATCTTGTGTATATGGAAAGGGATCAGAGTTATTTCCTGGAGTCATATGATTATCACTCTGGTAACGAAATTGGTTTTGGCCGCTCTGGGATTTCGAGGGTCGATGTTGGGATATTGAGTTTTTCTTTGGCCAAGCTCGATTTTCGGCCGCAGGATTAAATACATAGCGGTTTTCATTATCTCCATGGTAACTGTGGTAGCTGGAGTTACTGCCCGATCGCTCTCTTGAATTTTCAAGTGGATATCCTGCTGATAGGATACGCCCATTTGGCATCTTGTAGCCATCAAATCTCTCAATTGCCATGGCTAAGACATCGCCATCGAATCTATCATAACAATTAGCCTTATTGCATTACTTATATCAGTGTTTAATCTTACGTTATAAAAGTTGGACCATTGTTATTGGGTCTGAGCAAAAATTTAATTGACAGCACTTTTCCGACTTCGGACATTAGATTTTTCAACTCATGACTGTAAAACATTGCCAAATCTGCACCCGTCATGTAAAGAGTCCGGCCAGAGGAGTATCTCGACGCAGAATTGTTATAAGTATACAAACAGAAGTCATCTGTTTTATAGAGCTTTGGAGCTCCTTCAATTCCTCCTATGTCGGCAAGTGATTGACTCATTTTAGAATTCTCAAAATCTTTAAAATTTCGGGCATCGTTAGGGAGTTCCATACGAGATCCAACAGAATCCTTACCCATGCGATGGCTGAAATTATTAATAAAAGGGACGGGAGCAAGATCGTTGCGGAAGTAAATAGGCTCGGGCTGAAGAGCTCGAGTAGGGCTTCCTCGCGTGCTATTGAACATGTTTTGCTGCTGATTGTTCTGCGATGGATACATAAGCTTGTGTGGCTGAGGTCCATGAGGCCCGAGCCACTGAAGCCCTCTTATTTGATGAGTCTCAATCGAATTCCCACGATGCCTAGATTTGTTGCGAAGCCCATTCTCGTTTTGGCAGCTCTCGGAACGAGTTGGGGAAGCATTCAGACTAGTCGTAGCATTAATCTTTTTGCCCATACCGCGCTGATTCTTTATGTAGCGATCGTATTTGAGTGGTTGTTGCTGGGGATAAGTCCATGTCATTCCCGCGGCGACTTCACCTCGATTCGCAGATTTCAATTGTTTCTGAGCTATTGGATTCAACGGCATACTAGCAGTCCTATTGTCATGGAAGCTAGACTTGGATTGGGGTTGCATGGGATTACAACCATGCGATGCAAGATTGATTCCTGCTGCTTTTCCTGTCATGGAAGCAATTGCAGATCGATTGACTTGGTTTCCAGCCTGAATATGACGAGTCCCATTGCCTGAGACAGCTCTGATACTCGAAGCGATGGGAGCTTGAGGATGGAACGGCTGATTTGCATCATGAGAAGGGACTGAATTAGCAGTTGTCGTAGCTTGTAACAGGCGCAAACGACAATTCTCCAAAGCTGCTTCGACCGTTGACTTTAGCTCTGGAGCAACTTCCTCAGGCTCATCCTGGCAGAAATACTGGTACATGCTCCCCGCAGCAGAGTTTAAGACTAAATCTCTATGATTTGTGACCCATGCTTCGGTATATTCGTTAATTTCGTCGTTCACCTCCTTCTGTATTTTTGGTTTGCGTCGCTCATTTTCCTCGCCAATAAAGAACATGACATAATAGAGGAAGCCAGGGCTCTCCAATTGTATATCGGCTGCATCCCAAAGAAAGTAAAGGTCATCCCAATTGGTAGGCTTTCTAACATAGCAAACAATGTCTGGATACAAGTCAAACAAGTTGGTAGCTTTAGCCTTGGCATCAGCCACTACGTCACAGTGCGCAATGCAGGGGATTGCCGTAGGAGCAGATTCTCGTTTTGGAAAGCGGCCACGATCAGTGGAGATCCATGCAGGCATATCAGGGAGATTTCGAACGTCCCATCTCTCAGGATTGCTTTCCATGGGGTGAGGAGCTTGAGGAGGTCGAGAATTCTCCGTCATATGTATCGGGACGTAATATGGTGGACGACTCATTGTTCCGCAATATTGTAGTAACTGCGGGGGTGTCAATTGTTGATATTATTTCGAAGACTGGAGATAGGGCTCTGTAGATGTGGGTTGGATATCTTCGTGAAGCCGTGAAGTGAGGAGGTGTATTGTTGTTCGAATGTTCCAATTGAGTTCTGAAATTCAAAATTGGGGATAATTGCCAGTGATGCCGGCGAGAGCTCTTCCTAGGAAGTTATTAGAATTGTTGTAGAATTATTATTAAATTTCTAATGCGTCTTGTTTGTGTTAATTGCTATTGCCAGCAATAGCAACGCAACTTGTATGAAAGCTTGAAGCTCAATGCGACAATAATTGACTCGTTTGATGCTACAAGAGAATGCAACGAGAGGCAATTGATTGTGACGGTGCAGAGATTTTATTCGTAAAGAAAGGATGGAATAGAAAGGGTTAATGTGAGAGTTATTAAAAGTGTAGGTATGAAAGAGGAGCTTCCAAAAGAGTTGATAGAAGAGAAGGTGACAAGACTTGAAGAGAAAGTTTGAATCTTTTTTTTTATTAAGAAGAGAAAACAGATTTAATGGGAAGTCAAGTAGAAAGTCCTTACCTTACTAATTCACCTTCTAATAACGCTAAGAATTACAATTACTGCCTATTACTGCCAATAAAACTTCATGACGAGTGCCCAGGTGATTTAAGTGAATGAAATAGGTAATGTTATTGGAGCTTACATTTTACAACTCATTGTCTTGCTGTCATTAGCATATTTTGAGGCCAGTTTTGTTGTATTGTACCTACCTTGTTACCTATTTAGTGTCTATTGAAACAGGATTAGAAGGAGCCGGATCGCACATCATGAAAACTCCAGCAATGAGTTTCGTCCTTTCGTTCTTTCGTTCTTTCATCCTTTGATTCCTGCAGACTTCCATCCTCCCTATACTGGCCTTAAACACGAGAAGTGAAAGCCTCATTCGAAGAATACTTCACTTGAAACTGTACGTGAACTGCATGGAATAAGAAACCAGTACTGGGGGAACATACGTCTTGAATATCTAGGAATACAACTGCTATCCCGAATTTTAATATTCAATAAATCCCTTCATATAATTGTGTCCTATTATAGATCAGTAGACCTCTCCAAGGCTTTTCCTGTCTATTCCAAAATCATTCATTCACTCCCATATGTCATAATACCCAGCGATGCGGGATAACTTCAGTAGTTGATGAGATTAAACAAATTGACATTGTGAAATTGGTATTGTAAACTTTTGAGATGATATACAGCGCAAACAATGCAAAGGCTAATTTTTGGAAAGAGCATTAAGCATCGTCAATATCTCAGATTTACTATCTCCGACAACAGCTTTCCCATTGCTCCAATCCACAGTCTGTTAAAACATTAGTAAAATGATCGTTCCATAAGATACATTTCACGGCAAGGGACATACCAGAGGTCTCTGGAAGCTATCTTCATTGGCTTTGATTTTCCTTACGGCGTCTGCTTCATCCTTTGCACCTGTAACAATACTGCCAACTTTTGATACACCAACATATTCCAGAATGCTCTTGAGTTGATCTGGGGTAGGTGCAGATTCGGTGACTTCTAATTCGAACTCTTGTCTCTTTGGGTTGGTCTGGGCAGAGTGGTCGCTAGCTTGATCCTCCGTCGCAGGTTCAGTAGCATTGGCAGATGCTTGCTTCAAAAGAGTATGAACTCTTACTGAAGCTGGAGAGCTTGCCTTGTGAAAGAGAGTAATGACATCGAGGGTTTTATGTTATGGATCAACGATATCAGTAAATGGCTAATAATAATCTACCATCCAGAATTGAGGCCTCTAAAAGCTTTCGTTGTACTTACGAATCGAAACATCTTAACTGATAAGTATTATTTTGTTGATTGTAATTATTGTTAACGGTGTTAGATGCTGTTGTTTAACGTCGTCGAAATCTTGAAGTTTTTGAAAGTTAAGATGACGTTGACCGTTTTGACCTTGTGCGGCTTTCCCCTCCGTACCATGCGATATCAAAAATAAATCCTTGGTGAATCCTTGATCCCTGTCATTTCTACACAGTAAATTTTGTGTTCTGTACCATAGCAACGAGGACTTTTGATTTGTCGCGTAGAAGACGTGAGACTCTAAAATCCTAAAGAATTCGAGAACACCACAAATTTATCTCCTCACGCATTCCAGACAGTACCAGTCTTTTTTTGAGACACATCACATCCTTCTCCCTTGCTTTAGTAATTACATAATGCCGCCATTAATATTACACAATGTTCCAGAGGAGGAGTGTTATGTAGGTGAAGATGGTATTAAAAGACCTTATGCTATGCTATTCCCTGGGTAAGCTTTTCCACGTCTATATGATGGAAGGTCATCAATCTGATTCGAGTAGAATTGATGGAAATCCCGCCGCGGCAAGAGTTAGAAGGACTGTTCCAGAGACAGGGTCCTTTGGTAAATCGACAAGACGATCTCGATCAAGAACTGGCACACCAGCTTTGAAAAAGGAGGATCCGACCTTGGCAGCTGCAGATGCAATATTCGCTGCCACTTTCGCAAGAAGAGCTGCGGCGACATCAGACTCGGGACCATCTCAGCGCAAATCTTCAATACCATCTTCATTATCGCAAACTAATATTCGAGATAACAATGCTTTAGCAGCTATTGATGGTAATGGGGGCCAATCTTCGAGATTTGTACACAAGGAGCCTACAGAGGTTATACTACGAGGTTTCACGCCAGAACATCAATGGGCAGCTATTGCAGAATATGAAAGAATTGCTGGCCACATATGTGAGGATTATCCTCGCGATGCACCCCTAGATCAACGAAGATACAAAACCGACCTCCGAGATCCTGTGGTTCTGCGAAGACGTCCGATGACTATAGAAGAAAAGGCAAAAGCTTTGAAATATGCTGGCGGGAAGCATTGGATTAAAATCACCTTCGAATCCGCGGAAGCAGCAGATGCAGCAATAGAAGCCTCACCTCAAGCAGTACTTGGTTATTTTGTTCATGCTGAACTCTATCGCGGTGCGCCACCAGCAAAAGACGAACTAGGAGTCTCTACAGTAACATCAGAAAGATCATCTCGTCTCAATTCCAATAGACACCGTTTCGATCCTGGACCATTCCTCCCAGGTGCCGAACGTCCACTTCAACAATCCGGACTCCCTCGTTCCTGGACTACTCCTGAAATATCGCAAATTAGTCGAAACGTACACTTTGAAGACCGCGCTCAATCTCCTGAAGGCTCCCAAGCTACCAGTCATACGATCGATACTACTACATTAACGACATCTACAATCACAGGTGGTAACCTTGCCCTTCAACAACGGCCATCTTCTGCAGGTTCTGCCACTCCCGAAGCACCTTCTCTATACTGTCGCAAAATTCCAACAGCTCAACGACTGCAACTTCTCCCTGCCGATCAGGCCCTACTCCCTCAAAAATCGTACACTCAGCAAGTTTTGTCCAACATTCCGTTATTAAATTGGTTCAGTGCGGATATCATAGGGGTTACAGTACCAAGGACAGAGACAGGCGAATTCGATTGGGCAAAAGCGAGTCTTTATTGGAGGATGTTTTACTGGTTCGACACATACCTAGGTATTTTTGGAGTTGTGGGAGGGGAGAAAGATGATTAGAGTTGATTATATGGAGAGCTTTTACTGGAGGGACGGACTGTCGAGAGTTGCATTTGGAGGATGAAGCATATTAGGTTGTTTTGGAGAAGCTTTGAGACTATACCCGAGATTGCGCGAAAAATTACAGACGAAGAGCGTAGATGGCACAGAAATTTAATAAATGACCGGCCAACCAATTAGGTATGGATGATGGGGTGACTGAGGGAATGGAGTTTTGGCGCGAGACTTTTCCCAGCGAATGTAGCATGAAAGTTTATTTTGTCATTCTGTCAATCATCAAATATGAAACTACTACTCACAGCTCTTCCTTTCTACTTTATTCTTGTTAAACTTGTCAGCATACCTCCAAATCGTCTCATACACAATTTTTATATAACTCCTTGCCAGATCCCAAACCTAAACCGAAGACCCCGATACCCATATCCCCGTATACGCATGCTAGAAAGAGAAAGAAAAATAACAAAATTGGTCTAGAGGGGTATTAGTACGCTTGAGGCTATAATCCACGTGCTAAACATTTAAACATAAAATCTATCGTTCCATTCTCGCTCTCTTCTGTCTTCATCGTGTTCAGACTCGGTTTCTGGTGATGAAATTCGCTCATCTCCGCGGATGGTGCCCTCTGAGTGCATACTGCTGGTCTCGTGTGCCATCTCTGCTCGATTATCTGTTGATGGCACTCCGTTGGTCTCTATCTGCATCCCTGTCTCTGTTTCTGCAAATATTTCCGGCGAGGAGATTGGTGACGGGACTTGCGAATCTAGGATAGCCTCGTCTTTAAAGATCTCGGGTGTGACAGAGCCGAAAGCCTCGAATCTTGATCTCTCGCTATATTCTTCTCTGGGAGATGGAAGTTGGCTGGGAATTTGACTAGGCGGAGGCAACTCAAGTGGATCTATGCTTCTTTCGACGGCTTCTGGTCTAAAGGGCCTTACGCCTCGGGAGCGGTTCAGAATCCTGGTGTCTCGCTCGGAGAATATTGATCCGCTATCTATATCACGATCTGCGACTGCAGCTAATGACTGGTAATGATTGTTGTCAACAAGGAGACTATCGCTACGCTTGTGTTTCATCTTTTTATGGGGCGCATCGGTAGCGGGCTGCGTGGCATCTACAAGGATTGATTTTTGTGGCAGAATGCTAAAAATCTTAGATGGGCTACCATTCGATTCTGTGTTCGTAGAAGGGGGTTCCGATGAGAAGAGATCTTGACCGTGTTCGAGTAGATCTTCGAGACCACCTCCTGTCCAACCTTTTCGTGCAAGGGCTTCAAATATTTCCACCTCTGCGCGGACGAGAGAGGAACTAGCTTCGACCACCTTGGTGCTCACATCTTGACAATCTCTCAATAATGCTCTTGAATGTTCACCGTGTAGTGTTGTAAGACCATCAAGCCTTGTAGTTAACTCCACTAGATGTCCTCGGAACCCTCGCACGTCTCGCTTCCTCTGCTTGTGTAGTTTTAGTCCTTCCTTTTCCATTTTTTGTATCTCTTTGCTCCTGTTCTTCACTTCCTTTCGATAAGAGACCTCCTCTTCCTCTATTTGCCTACCCCAATTGTCTAGTTCATGCAGCATAGGCACCTCAAATGATCGGTATACACATTCTGAAAGTATTTGCTGATGGTTCGCTATCAACTGGTGTACCCCACTAGCAGACATCAGGTTATCCCCCGTACAATTCCCTTTTGCAGTAAAACTGTTGCTGAGACTGCCACCAGGGGGAGCCAAGGCTTCGGATCTTGCTTCTTTTAATCGTGCACATGCTTCTAAAGCACTACCAAAAGCGGTTGCAGACGAGCTTAGCTCTGCGAGTGCTAGTCGATAGCTTTTGGCGGTGTTAATGAGTTCGGAATAGGCGATTTGGGAAAGTTTTAGGTCGGCTTTTGTAAGGACGGCGTGGGGTGGGTGAGTAACTGGTGGAGGTGGAAGCGCAAGGGAAAATGTGGATTCGAGGGGAAGCGTGGAAGCATATGAATAAGTTGGAGATCCGGGGAGGGGACGTTGCGAGGGGGATCGTGGTCGAGATGTCGGTGGTGCCATGATTATATCCGCTTTGTTTACAAATTCGAAGTGAAGCTTGAAGGGAATAGTTGGAGGCTCAGGCACATCCAAGTATTATGAGAGGTCTACAGAATATCGAGGCCGCACAATAGAACCTTTCAACAATTCAAAATATTCTTAACATAATGTTTGAGAAGTTATGCGCGTGTTGACGACCAATAAAACAAGATATTTTTGATAAAGATACCTACCGAGTATTAATATTCAAGATAAGAGACATGCAAGGATTTGCTCAGCAGTGGGAGCAGGGGTTCATGAGAGGATGAAAATCTTGAATTTGAGGAAAGCTTTTGCGCAATTGCTTCCAAAGCTTCGAGACTTTCGTAAAATTACCTATTCTAGATCATGTAATTAGATTGTAAGTTTTTATCGAAATTCAATGATGTTCGAATTAATGGTGAATTTTCCCATTCAATTTTAGAAGAGTTTCATGAATCCATGCACCACTATTGACTTAATAAATTTAGCGCGATAAGGCGGGGAGAGTAGAGCTCGGAGACTTTCTTTAAATGCTAAATACAAACAATCTAAACTAACCTCCTCTCTAACTTTTTTTTATTTGCAGATCTAAAAACAACATAGAAGCACATCTTTGTGTATATCTTGATACTTCTGAATAACTTCCTTCCATACAAGATCTGCAAAGTTCACAGTTCATAAAATGCCTCCACCATCGGCTCTCACTATCCCCGCAGTCACGAAGCACACTGCAACTGTCATCATGGCTCACGGTCTTGGTGATAGTGGTGCCGGATGGGTTTCGCTCGCAGAGAACTGGCGTCGTCGCCAAAAGTTCCAAGAAGTCAAATTCATATTTCCAAATGCGCCTGCCATTCCTATCTCAGTCGTATGATAAGCCGACCATCTTTGAAGAAACATGCAAGCTAATAAATCATTCAGAACTTTGGCATGACCATGCCAGGTTGGTATGATATCGTAAGACGCACTAATTCCGTTCGTCTTTGCATTTATACTTCACCTTTGTTTTGCAGAAGGATTTCGCTGACCATTTTTGATGCAGACAACCTTTAGTGACCTCCAGGCCGAGCAAGATGAGACTGGAATTCGACGTTCCCAAGCTTACTTCCACTCGCTCATCAAATCCGAAATAGAAGATAGCAAGATTCCATCCAATCGTATTGTGCTCGGCGGTTTCTCCCAAGGAGGCGCAATGTCTATTTTCTCCGGCATTACATGTCCAACACAACTCGGGGGTATCTTTGGTATGAGCTGTTATCTGTTATTACAAAACAAGCTTCGAGAGATTTTGGGTGCAGATGGTAGCTCCAACAAGCAGACCAAGATCTGGATGGGTCATGGAGATTTTGATCCTCTTGTCAAACCGGAATGGGGTATCAAGACGGCAGAAGTGCTACGTGATGAAGGCTTTGATGTTCAATTGAAAATGTATCCGTAAGTGCATCTCTTAAGATTCGTTCTTTTGTAAGGTTTTATGCTAACTCCAACTAAGAGGTCTCGAGCATTCAGCCGATGTTACGTAGATTGAGGATCTTGAACAGTACCTCACCAGTAGAATTCCACCAATTGGGGATAAAGAGAGTCTATGACTAGAAGAAGGCGATCTCAAAAGTCCTTATAATCTAGCGGTGCTAGTGTGCTTCTTCCTGGTAACATTCATGGCTTGGCGCTGGTTGCAGAGAAGGGGAAATGATGGGAGGGAAAATACCAGGAGAGAATGATTTCAATTAAGATTTTCCGATTCGGAACTTGAATAGATCAACAATACAGCCGCGGGACGGTATTTAATAGCTAGAGTGTTTTGAAATTTGCTTAGCGTGTCAAATGCAATATCTCTCTTTCCTCGAATCTTCAGGCGACGACTCTGCTCTAAGGCATTTTTGTTCAATGTGTATGGTGATTACAGTATACTTTGGCTGTTATTGTGTCGTTTTAATTTCTATTCAAGCTCAACTGCTAGGACAAAGGATTCTTTTTTTGGAAAGCCGACTTTTCTTTGATGTTGAAGACCCTTGGCACATTGATGCTTCGAAAACTATTTCCTGACCTTCGTGTTCGATGAATGATATTTTCCCTAGAATGTATTGACTAGACACTAAAACATAATGGCACAACCTGGAACACTTGCATTTGACACAGCTGCAGTGATATACATCAAAGCCCTCCGAAGGAAGAACATAACTATTCGCCGCAATAAATGGAGAGCTGACCCTGGTCTTAATCATAATAATCATGATTTTCAGGGGCACATTGCAACCGGTGGATTCGGTGTTGTTTTAAATGTCACTAATTCAGAAACGAAAAAGCCCTATGCCTTGAAGCTCCAGTGGAACCTCGACAAATTCGAATTGGAACTTCCAGAGGGTGCTCTTGTACCGCCTCTCACGCCCAGCAGCGAAGCTACCAAGAGCTCTTCTCAGTCGGTCGAAAGACTCAGTCTCCGTGCTAAGCGGGATTCCGAAACGAGAATGTATCTCCGCTTCATCAGAGGTGGACATCCGCACATATGCAATCTCGAAGCATTCGTTCAATACGTACCTGAATACGGGTATGATAAACCGGTTTTGGGACTCTATTTCGAATACTGCGATGCGGGCAGCTTAACGAGCTTGGCGAAAGCATTTCGCACTCATCGTGTTAAACCTCCTGAGTTACTTATCTGGCATATCTTTTATGAATTGGTTAGCGCGGTTGCGTTTCTTCATAATGAACATCCGGATTATAATATGAAGAGTGAACATAAGGGACGCGATGTGATTTTTCAGAATGATATGCAATCCGGGAATGTATTTCTGCAATGGGGTCCCGATCGCGAAAACGGATATCCGCACGTGAAGATTGGGGATTTTGGGGTCGCGTTTACGGAGCCTCCGGGGGGTCATGTTCCCAATCTCGAGGATTATGATGATCCTGATCCCGAGGATGATGAGTGGGAACCGCATGATAGGAAAAAGAAGGGGGAGGTTTGGTGGTTGTCTGCTGTGGTGTATGAGTTAGCTCGTACTGGTGTGATTCTTGGTACTCTGGATAAGGATAGTGGGTAATTGCTGGATGTGCATCCGATTGAGAGTCATCTGAGTGAGGATCTGGATTAAATGCTTAGAGGAACGCTAACAGCTGGAGTCGATGAAAGACTTTTCTCTGGAGAACTTTATCTCAAGCTTAAAGGTGCTTATGAGGATCGGGCAGGCTTAATGTATAGAAAATTACCCGATTGGGCGGGAGAAGAGGTTTTACAGCATACGTTTGATGAAAACCGGATGAGAAATCTGGATGAAGGCGCACTCGAGGTTGAAATGGCGGAGAAGGAAACTGCAGATGCCATCAAGAAAATTGAAGACGATATGATGGAAGCATGGATAGAGGCTCACGATACTGATGAGCTAGAGAAGCTTGATGAGGAGGGAGTTGTGGAAGAGATGACGATTCAGTTCCATGAGCTAGCGGTGCGAGAGGTAGAAGAGAGGCGGTTAAAAGCTTTGGCTGAAGCTGGGGCTTGAGCTTGAGCTGAAGCCGAGGAAAAATAATTTCGATGATTGTACTTTGAGAATATCCTAGAACAATTGGCGCAGCGATGGAATTCATACCATTTTTCGGGTTACATCTGCCTCTCACCCGGATGTTTCAATCGTAATTTATTGATTTCACGACCAAGGGAGATTGACAAACAGGCTTCCTGAAGGTCTCGAATAGAGCCCTGTTTGACGGGCTTTCAGTAATGAAAGAAAAGATTGGTTCGGTTCATACGGTGAACTGTTTTGAGTAGAGTTGGTTCTCACTTGGTCTTCAATACTCAAAATCGGCTTATTGAGTAAAACATAATTGCAGATTGAGAATCTATCATACACGAACTACACTTCATAGTACTGGATGCTTCACAAGCAGGTAGTACCCTAAAAGGGGCAATTAGACATGGTCATATTGGACCCCTTGGCGTATTTGTGCTTGACATATCACTCCTCCCTCCGCCTTTTTTTATTAATCATGAAAATGTATCTCAGAATAATATACTATTGAGATCCGCAACCCATCCAATTCCTCAAGTTAAAATAAGCAAACTTAGAAGGGAAAAAATTATCAATTAATTAATATTCGTATATATAAAGATTCTTGCGCCTGGATATCTCCCACTATGTCTAGTGATCTTACATTCCCGTACTCTATTCATGATCGAGCTTTCGATTATATACCTGGGAGTGTGCTCGGCCAATCACTTGAGCCAAAACCTCGTTTGTTGCTGTACCTAGGTACCTATACCAAGTCGTCTAAGCCGAGCAAGATTTGTGATTCCTGATTGTGTTCGATATTCATGAGAATTCCGGAAATTAAATAGTAGCTGAAAACAATTGCTGAATGTTCATCCTGAAGTCAAGCCTAACGCAGAGAAAAACCTTGAGATTAAAGTAGTTATTCAAGGTGATCAGGCGTATAAAAAGTAGCTGGCCAAAACTAAAAGACACACGGTACTAATCGAAGGGTTATGAAAACTTCGGTCGGAGTCTGATTTGGAAGATTCCATGCTACTACTGATGCTCATAGTTGTGCTGGTGGTTTGGGTACTAGTGGAGCTTGCGCTGGGACTTCTGACAGTACTTGTTCCTGTACTAGCTGTAACCGCCGTCTGAAGAGCCAAAGTGACGTTTGTGGAAATTGGAGAATCTATCCACCCATTTTTCTGTACTTGCTGAATTCCAGCGAACCATGCTTTCGCCATTTGCTGATATCCATAATCTGTTGGATGAAGTCCATCTACCAAGTCATTCACAGTGACATAGTCCATCATGTTGACTGTGAAAACCTTTTGACCAGCGGAAACTTTGGATGCAACGATATCGGGTATCTTGGAATTGAAAGCGACCATTGCGTCATCTACGGTGGTATTCGAAGCGGGGGTAAGCTGAGCAACTATGAGAGTAACATTTGGAACTGCAGAAGTAATCTCATCGATGAGTCCACTGAGTCGATCTGGAGCTGTGGTGACATTGTCGAAATTGTTCATGTCGTTCGTACCAGCCATAAGCAAAACCAGGTTAGGGTCCTCGTGAAGAGACAACTTCGCATATTTGGCAATTTCGGATATAACGGCTCCTGGATGACCCTCATTGTAATTGTCACTCATGTTGCCTGCTCGAACCGAGCCCACATATTGAACAGTGTTTCCAGCAGATGTGAGTAGATTACGAAGGCCAAGGCGAAAGCCATTCCCATCACTAGATAAGAAGCCGTAAGTTATCGAGTTACCGAGAGGTTGCTTCGATAGTCAGCATGCGTAGTGAATAGAGACAAAGAAACCAAAGACTCGAGTCGAAATTGTCCGCACCATGACCAGGATCTTAAACAGGGGGCTTACAATTCTAAGGCTGTTGCTAGATCTCGTGACATTAGATATCGTGTCATTGTATCTCGTGCTATTGTACCCGCGAGTGTTTACATTGGGAAATATTAATGCTATAGAAGTGTTAGTCAGAGATAAATGAAACTGGGCGTCGATGCAGATAAACATACCATCAGTGCATGACAGTAAAATGCTAATGCATATATTAGCATAAAGAAGGAAATACATCTGTACCGCAAATGTTGCAAAACGGATAGGGAAACGAGAAAACCATCGTCACTTTCGACGGGGTACCACTGTCTTTATGTCTGGCAACGACAGACGCTTGGGGGTCATTTTTTCAACGAGGGGTGTTCCACATCATCTATACGTATTGCGCAGCATAGATGCAGTCAAACATTCAAACAGGGATGGATTGATCAGACGGCCAATTGAAGGTCTAAACGCTAGAGCAAATGTGAAGCTATTATAACCTTCACGGATAAAGGTGTCCCATCTCGTGAGGATGATTCTGCCTCTCGTGAACACCGTTGTGACCGAAATAAATCTATAGTCATAAAGTACAAGCCTATGCTTGAAGTGATTGCAGACATCTAAAGCGCGTAAAAGAGGCTATGGTTTGACGTAGGCATCAAACGTCGTCTCATTAGAAACACCGAGCACCGTGCGGATTTTTTTCTGTAGAAGTTTCCACAGATTTCGTAGAAAAATTTCAACGGTCGGGCGTTTCCGAATAAACATGAAGCCTGCATCCATGGAAGAGCAATGGTGTTGTTTGATTGGTGAAGAGCTTGGATCAGGCTAATTGTTGATACTACTAAGACCAGAGGTGGTGTGGCCAGAGAGCGTGGTGCGAATGAAGCCGGTGCCTTTTTACATATCACGTGGGTTATCCGGACATTGTTCTTGGAGAATGAAATTCAATGTTGTAAAGCTTGGAAAAATTCAGAATATAACTAACACAAAAATACCACACAATCTATTGAAACTTTCTATCTACTCTATTTGATAAGCTCTCTGAAAGAAAATTTGTTTCAAACTCAGTTGAACTAAATGCCCCCCCCGCATGCATCGTCGTCCATTGTCCGTCATCTATCGTGATTCGAAACCCTTCACCCGCCCTCGGACCTTTTCGAAACACATCAAGATGGTTCTTCAGAATTGAATTGCGTATGAACTTTCTTTCTGGTTCGCATCCATGTGAATAAGATGAGACATTCATCATAACCACCGAGTCGAGGCATACGCGTAGCATAGAACGCCTATCCCAGAGGTAGGTTGGGATACGATAGCTTTCGATGTCTGGAAGTACGCTCCATTGAGACGACAATTGTATCTTTCGGACATGACGTCCGTTGGTATTCATCGGAAGGTGTACTGCAGAATTGATCCGAAATATAGTATGTGTAGAGATGCTGAGAAGAATCCAATATTTGAGGTCCCAGTGTTCTCATCCTTCACAGTCGTCCGATGGTTGAAAGTTCCAGTACGGATAGAGGTTTGCCATAATAAGCGAAACAAGACAAAATTTCATCGAAATATCCACGTCACCCCCTTCATCTCTGAAGCAAAGCATACGACTTGCAATCACACTCAGTTGTCTTGGCAGGATTACACCGATCCATCACCTCCCTTGCCAACTGATTCAAAAACCCCTGAACGGTATCCAAGAACTCTTCTCTCTGTACCAGAAACGAGCCCGAGACACTTCGATTGGAACTTGAAATGTCTTTATCCGATACTCTCCTGACGACGAATTGATTTAGGCGACGAAGGTTCCTTCGTAACGGATACAGATTCTTCTCCAACATTTTTCGAAGATCAGTAGAATTCCCCCTATTCGATTGAAAACATTGCAAGCTAAAGGAGAGACCAATTTGTAATCGACGCAAGTGTCCGTTTGCGCAGCTAGTCTCCACACAAGATTTCAAGATGTTGGCAATCTTTGTGTGAGAGTAGCTGTTGATTTGAATCGTGAGATCCAGGGTGTGTATGTATTGAAAAGCTGGGGGCGGCTTGATGAATGTGTAGCCCAAGAATCGAATACCATAGTTGCTGATTGATGTCCGATAAGGTAGGAAACAATAAAGTTCGTTCAAGACTTCTCGATAGATCATTTGGTTTGTGTGAAGGATCGGCGGTGAGTAGAGTTTGTGCTCTTCGCAGCGAGATTTCGGGTGGTTTGGATCCCAAGCCGATGTCCAGTCGAAGTCTGCCGAAGGGTCAATTGAAGGAATTAGGATTCGGTAGATCATTAGCCTAATCTCGAATGGGCATTTGAGGATGGGAGGGATCCCGCTTCGGGTAGAGGTGATTGAATCCGCAGACATATTGATATCTCTTTTGTGTTTCTTGGAAACGACTTCGTCGAAATTGTAGAAACGTGAGTGGGATTGATTCTCAAATATCAGAACTGGGTCGTACACTGTCATTATCATGGTTATGCATGTATGACGACTGACTCGATCCGCTGCTCCACCGAAAATTTGGTGATTACCGGTGAGTCTCCGTGGTGGAATGATGAGTGGCCATATTGTTAGTAAGGTGGAGAGATGTTTCCCGCCCAGTCGTAAAACGGGAGGGATCTACCACCCCCGTTACATTGAACAACTCAACTTACTGGATTTGACTTGCTTTGCATGTCAAATCAAAACCTATCCACTCCATTTCATGATAACGATCTTCAGTACTGCACGTGATTAGCATGTGAAGAACGATCTTTTCAATCATCGTTGATACGAGATCCTATTCGTCCAGTCTTCTCATGTCCGTGATTAGATTGGGCATCTGTAACAGATCTTCAATCAATTGAACGAGAAGAATCGAATGACTTGCCAAAATACCTAAGGGTTGAGCTCCTTCATATCAGCACGTTTCATCTTGTGTTTCACTCCAAATTTCTCATCTGTCGTCTCGCTGTCATCAATTTCGAAAACTCCCTCGCATCCTAACTTCACTATTCACGAATTCAATTCGACAATCACGTCCCGACATCAATTCTCCTCGAAATGTCCCCCGACTTCCCCAACCTCCTCTCCCCCGCCTTCCTAACGTTCTCCACCTGTCCTCTCAACCCCACCGCTGATCCCTCCTCCACTGTATCTCCTAATGAGACTTCACCCGGGGGCTCCCGAAAAACATATCTTTTAGCAACCATTTCCCAGAATATGACACTCTCCACCACACCAACTTTTATTTGTACAGATTCTGCTAGCGCGTCGTTCGCGCTAACAATTATTCTTGAAGCGCCATTGACGCCTGCGCTATTGGAGGGAAGTGGAAATGGGAGCATTAGTGGAGATGGAAATGATTTTGATATCAAGAAATTGAAGAAAGGACACACAGTTGTGGTGTCGAACCTGAGGAGGCATGGGGTCAGATAAGGAAAACAAGGATATATCAGTTTTGTGTGGGCTGATCTTACTGTGAGTTATTTTTGCGTTCTTCAGACCTGATTCAATGCTGATGAAGAATCGCAGATCATACCGTCCTCTTTGGATAAACTGTTAGGAATGAGTGAGAGGTTTATTAAAGCTCGTGAAAGTTCTGAAGAAGACAGCCGAGGGGGTCTAGTGACATGTCAATCATGTGAGAGGAAAGATAGCGAGGAGCAACTTTCGAGATGTAAAGGTTGCAGCGAAGTTTGGTATTGTGGCAAGGTATGCTTTCCTATCTGGAAGGAAGACCCTTTGAGTGTGGTTGGTGGGCTGACTATGAATACAGGAATGTCAAACTAGGGGATGGAATGAACATGGCCATAAGAGTGAGTGCAAGGTTCTGAAAATGGTGCGCGGCATGAATTTGAACTATTAGATGATACAGCGGAAGAGGGTTTTAGTGCTCAGTAATCAATGTAAGCTGTGGTAATTGTAAAGGTCACTGTATTCTATCTATTAGGCCATAATTCAACGACAAAAGACAATGTAACATAATAGAGCCGTACAAAAGAAAAAAGACAAAGAGCACGAGGAAATACAACAAGAAAAACACTTCAAATCTCCCTGTCCTTCTCCCTCCTTCCTTAGTCAGAAATCCCTCCTCTGTTTTTGTGCATTGTTTTATTGAAAAAGTTACGCAAGTTTAAATGTAATAAAATAGACATGATATGAGACATCAAAGAGAGACTCAAGTGAGCAACAAATCGGACAACAGGACAAAAACGAAAATCAAAATCATTTTTTTCCAGACAGCCGTCGATATGCGAGTGGTGTTGATAAGAAGAATATTGAGCCAATTCCCTCATCATCACATACAGACACTGATCCCATGCTTTTGCAACATATGCTTCTTCTGGTCCTTCTCTCGAAGCCAGCCTTTGGAACCGACCCGATCGCATACCGGGTGAGTACACTGAAATGGTGAAGGGTGGTCTTTCTTGATATGATCTTCAAAAAGCTTCTTCGTGTCGAAGCCGTTTCGTCCTACTCGATCGCAGGACGCTTTATAGCAGATAAAGGCAGAGGAGTTGTGCTCGACCAACATGTGCTGGGTGAGATCGTCGAGAGATCTAAGATTTTGACTCTTCTGCATACCATAGCCTTGACAATTGACATGTTTGCAGCGAAATGGCGACGCGGATATTGGACCAATGTAGTTAATCTGTTTATTGTGGTAACCGGTGATGTGCTGCACAAGGTGGTCCTTCCTCTTAAACCCGTTGTTACCTCGATATCTAGACGTGTTAATCAACAAGTCCAACCATCTTGTAACTGAAGTATTTGAGAGTACGTACGTAGAACAGTAGGGGCATGGATGACGGGGAACATCTTTCTTGTGACTTTTTTGATGTCGAATTAAGTCACTGATTCTCGTGGCGGTCGATTCGCAATCAGGATATTGACAAACATATGCAGAATGTCGGCTTCTCGAGATATGTTTGTCGAGTTCCACCTTATCTTCGAACAGGTCTCCACACTGATGACATGCGAGTTTTAATGCTCGGTGGCATGTTTTCAGATGATCTTTACCTTGGTAAGAACCACTCAATGCAACGAAGCATCCTGGGATAGGGCAATGAAGAGCTTCATGATTGGTAATTCTGCAATGCTCGTTGAGATCTTTTAATGTATGGAAGTTCAATCCACAGCTTTGCACACAGGATAGTGGCGGATGATCGCCAGCCTTG
The DNA here is from genome assembly GCA_004786225.1 of Botryotinia narcissicola. Taxonomy (NCBI): domain Eukaryota; kingdom Fungi; phylum Ascomycota; class Leotiomycetes; order Helotiales; family Sclerotiniaceae; genus Botryotinia; species Botryotinia narcissicola. Next base: position 20,650 of record PQXJ01000307.1, on the reverse strand, counting down.
CTTTTAGCACAAAAGATTCCCTGGCTTTTTGTATAAAGTGTAAGTTCCGATGTGTCAAGTTCTGATGAGCAAGTAGCGCAGGTTGTATTGGGGTATGTGAACCCGGCTCCGTAACCACATTGGCTATTATTTGTGAGCAAAGCCAAACTATATGCCAAGAAGGAATTTGTACATACAGTATACAGTGCGTCAAGCGAGCATTTTCTTCTGACACGTCAAGTGCTAGGACGAAAACGGAAGCACTCGACACAGCCCTTTTTCTATGAGTTAGCATTTTTTTAAGCCACTCACTCTGTGCCCATGTCAACTGGATTCGCGGCATCCCAATCAAAGAATTCTTGCCAGGCTTCGGCGGTGATGTCTTCGGGTGATAGGTTGTAGCTGCCGTCCATTTTGTCTGCAAGGCGTCGAAAAGGGCGGATGATATCGAAGTACTGAAAGAGCGGCGATGAAAATTTGAAGCGGGATAAAATTTCAAGAGAAAACGAGGTAAATTTTGGCGTAGAGTGTTGATGAGGATAGGCCATAATCATATATTGGTGAGAGATCTTTGTTACGCTGCTTTAAAGCTACGAGGTCTGCAAAAAAGGGCGTTGTCGAGTTTGGTAGGTGATTGCAAGGGTATGATGCAGCTTATAGATTCGGTGAGGCGAACGAAGGAATCAGCTTACCCTAGGCCCTGACCATTCATTCATGATTGCGACTTTCCTGGATTCAAACATCGATAATCAAGAAAGAAACGGACATCAAACCATTAATATGAAGACTCAAGGCGATAATAGCCAAAGAAAGAAAGGGGCACTGAACCCTCAAATTTAATTTATGTACAAGAATCCATAATTCCATAAACACATACATTATATATATTTTTCATTTACCCCCAGATATCGCCAATATCGACGGTCCCAGCCGTGTCCCAATTTACCGCGTCATCTTTCACTTGATACGCTTCGATCTCATCTGCTTTCCCATCAATTTCCACAACCGCAAACGCAGCTCCAATTGCTGTGACTGCTATGGATTTGAATACTTTTGGATTTTGTGTCGAGTTTGCCATCGCTGATGGATGAGATCCCATCGCCGACCAGGTATTAACAGCTCCCGAGTACGTGTTTGTTTTGATACCAGTACGCGATAGTGTGAGCGTTTCCCCCCAGCTTTCGAATCCAGTTTGTACGTCGCCAGTCCAGTCAACGTGTGAGTAAGATGCAGATGCTGCGATTTGCTTGTTGAATGTGAAGGAATAGTACGATTCGGCATCTAATCTCCAAGCTTGAGCTAAAAGGTCTCATTAGCCTGGATATATGAAAGCAATTCTAAAGGAAACTTACTGGGATACTCCCAAGCTGAAATGGTCATGACGCTACTTGGATTTTGGTAGTACAAATTTATTTGATCTGCTTCGTCTAGACGGTAGAATGGCTGCAAAGCAAGACCAGTGTTATCTACAACATCAACCATGATCTGGGTTAAATCCCAGCCCGAGGCCGTCAGATTTCCGACCTGCATTTTGTTGTTCGCATCTTGAAAAGCGATGATGGTGGTGTTGCTGCATAATCTGCATTGCCAGTACATCACCGCAACACTTGAATTCTCGGAGATTATGTACTTCTCTGAAGACAAGGTTCCTTCACTCCATGAATTTGAAGCGACATTATAAATGATGTCGTGAAGGAGATTGTCAGAATCCGAGTACAATAGAGTGATCTCCTGTATTCCAGTTAGTAGGTACTTTACTACAGGAAATATGACAACCTACGAAATTATTTTGAGGCATCGTTACAGCGGCAGCAAATGATGAACCATTTTTAGCGGTAACGACTGAACTTGTCGACCAGTTCCCACTCGATGCATTTTTATGTGCTTCCAGTATGTTTCCTTGATTGTCTTGATAATACACTCTAGTGTTATTGACGTTGTTGGACTCGTAGGATATTGCGGCAACATTTCTTTGAAATGGAGCAACGGTAGAGCTCGCCAACGATGCAGTGATCGTCGAGGTGGGGTGATTGCTTGTCGATGGATTCGTCGTCGAAGTCGTGGGTGATGAGCTATTAGAAGATTCTGTACTACCTGAAACCTCATCGACAGTAGCTACGTTTTTCTTCTTAGTTGCAATAACTCCTCCAACCACTGCCGCTATGATTACGATCAATCCAATGATACCAGCTAAGATATACCATTTCCATATTTTTCGTTTCTTCTGCGTATCTTCTGTATACTCTATTGCTTCTTTCTCCGTCGACATTGGTTGTTTGATCAGAGGTGCATTGTGTAGTGCCGGTGATGACGGAGCCTCCGAGCAGGCGCTATATTGTTGGGCCGATAGATTTGACGATGTCCTGTGTGACAGTGCGATTGGGGACTGGTTATAATTATCGAATGGAAGTTCCGCGGGGAATACTGGCATTCCTATGAATTTGGTTTCTTCTTGATAGTATGGGCGGCCATTCTCATCTATTTGCCTGTTGCCGTCAACAACTGGACTAAATTTATTATGCTGCTGTGGACCATAATATTCGAAAGGCTGATTAACAACCTCCAACTCGCTGTGTCCAGACATCAGGTCATCACGTAAGTTGAAACTTTGTATGGATACTTCCGAAGAAAAGGGAAGGGGAGGTATTCATAAAACGAGTTCCTTCGACAAAGCTCAGAAGCGAGGATACGATGAGAAGGGAGAACGACCGTGATATCCTTGATATCCGTTCCCTATCAACGACCCACACAGCTGATCAGTTTGAGCGCTTCTCAACAGCTTGGATCATATGTGGACTTCTCCAAGGATACTCGTTAAAAAAAATAAACGATGTGTTCCAAGAAGTATTACGGACCCCAACGACTCCTGTGGTTCAGTCAAGGAAAACGGTCTTGGCTAGGAGCTTATAACAATGATCGAAATAGTGACGGGAACTCGGCCCCGTGTTCTTGCAAGAGGAAAATCAACAATTTTGGACAATCAAGGCCATTGAATGATTTGGCCATGCCAAATTAATTTCGTCTGCTGGAAAATTAGGTATGCTAGTTATTCAAACTTCAACAGTGGGATGACTTTAGTGCTATGAGCCGTAGTGGTTTTAAGCCATCACGCACTGCATCCGGTAAAGTGGATATGGGGTATCACAGATCGTTGGGTCAACTGAGCGTAATTCACAATTTTAAGCGCCGGGAATGCTTACTTGCCATGCTTCAAGCTTTCAACGAACAAAGTTTGACGCCGTATCCGGTCAAAACCCCTGTACCGGCAGGACAAATTTTTAACTCGACAGTTGCAGAGCACTTTATTAATCCATTTGGATCTGATTACCTGCATTCAGTCGCCCGCATTCCTCAGAGTGGGAAGTTACCTAAATATATGGTACATTTGCCACTTCTTCTAACATTGTAAGCTTATTTTAACAGTTCAAAAAGATCGTCTCGAAATTTCTTGGCTTCTTCGCAGCACATTAACATTTGAAGTCCCCGAGGTCCCCGGGTGGGTGCGATTCTCTCGTGCGAGAACAAATTATCATTGCCTATAACTTTAACCTTAACCATTATCGAAATTATATATTTAGATGAAATAGTGATAATAAATGCACGAGATGTCACAAATTTCATTTAGGGTATATTCCGTTCCACATCCGCGACTCCACTAAAATACGGGGGATGGCACGTGGAAATGATGTGAATGGCTTCTGCTTTCAGGGGGTTCTATGTTCAGTACATGTTCCAAGAGACTATCTATCACATCGCTGTTTTGACACCAATCAACAACAATAAAACGTCGATAGATCGAAAGAGTAGCTGTGGGCCACCGATAACTTCTTCAGTAGGCGATATTGTTATAATTTAGGAAACGTTCTGTACCCGATCACGTTACTGACACGTGCTCATTAGCTGCTATCATTATCTCCGTCTACTCACTCATCGCGAGGTTTGCAATAAGAGAGAGATTAATAGCAATCGAATAGGCATATATGATACTATACAACTTTGTGTATGTGTCATGTCAAAATGATAAGGTGAAATGGATGTGTGGTCAACTTGGAGTGCGAAAAACTTCGCTTGTATGGGCGAAGGACCAACTTTGAGACCGCAATAGGTATTTTTTTTGATTGTAGTAGTCTCAAGAACCCTTTTAAACTTGAATACAAGCGTATTTGTACTGCTCCTGTATATTCATTATGGGCTGAAACTTCAATACCGAAAGATGTTTGTTATGTCAAGTGGGATAGAACTGTAGAGTAGCTCTCTACGGCATACCCTTTGCTGGCTGTATCATGGCGTCTTTCAAGAATTAAATCTACTAAAGAGCTTCTATGCTATCCCAAAACAAAGAAATGCATGACAGTGCAGATAGCAAACAGTTTCAAGATGGAGGAAGAGTTTGAGATCATAGATCTCCCTGACTGATATCATATCTCCGAACTAAGCGCAGATGATCGCGCAATCCAACCTCTCGTAGCAGCAATGCAACTGACCGTCAACCGAAACGAAAGAAATAGAGGAGGACCCCTATTTCATGCGGATCTCAGACAGTCGGATCCAGCAGGCAGGGACTTCGGAATGAACATCATCTTCGAAATGTTTTCCCGCGGCTTACCCAATAAACGTCGAATGATGTCCTGCGAAATATGCGAGACGTTCATCAGAGGCTTTGGCAATCTTTGCTATCTCTCTGATGATGGAACACTTGTGCCGTTTATCTGGCCAGGCGAAGACATCGTCCCGGATTATTACAGACAAGCAGTAGCCAATGTGAGGAAGTTATTTGTGGGGCGTCCACTCGGAGAAGAGTTCCGGTGCCACCTCGAGACTGCTCAACAATGGTTAACCTATTACGCACGCAAATCTGGAAATTTTAATACTTATGACCACATGGACGTTAGTGTTTTGGGTTATGTTCGAGCTTACCATGGACCAACGGAATCGGAGCATCTTGCTGAAGTTTTGGAAAGAATACTTACGGATAATGATGAGAAGACAATCTCTCAGACACACGCAATGTTACTGAACGATGATTTACCTCATGCAAAATTATACCAGCCGTGGATTTCGTGGCTAAAGAACGTTTCCACTGCTATCAAAGTGCGGGACGATCTCAAATCTGGAGCTCGAAAGACCCTGATTGCTAAATACTCCTATTTAGCAACTGAAGGGTGTCTACCTTCATTATATAACGGTGAACTAGCAAAGCTGATGTCCTTTGTTAAAGCCGGTGCAGGCATGATATTCATTCAGTCAAAGTGGATGCAAATAGTGAACCCTCAGGACGGGATACCGCCAAGGGATAAAGCTCGCACAACGTCAAGTTTGATTTCGGACCTAGGTTATAATACAACGTGTTTTTACAGGCTGTTCATCAAAATTGGTCAGATTCCCACTTGTGTAAGTCACATAGTTCTTGTAATATTTCATTAGCTTTTGTTCTGATTATGCTGATCATGGTGTAGGCCTATCTTTGGGCCGATTCCTCCAAGCCTTCCGCCATACCAAGGCCATTTTTTCAGCCTCTCGATTCCAAAAGACAAAGCGTCCCAATTACTGTTCAAGATGCTCTCGATAGGTTACCTATCACGAAGATTTGTTTCCGCAAATTTTGCTTAGAAGTTATTCCGCAAACATCTTCGCTTTCGATCTACATCATCGAAGAATCAAAACATGCTGAGAATTTTCATTTCCTCACTACAGGCGTGGACGATCCCCTCGGAAGAACCAAACCCATATATACGTTCCAAAAGCCGGGGGAACACACAGCATCATGGTTTAAAGCATCGCATATAACTTCTCCCGAAGAGGTGAATCTATGTACTGGCTGTGTCAAAGTCAAATGCATCGTCTCATTTCCTCACATGTGGGATTATTTTCAAGCTCACAAGAATTCTACCAACCATCAATTCTTCAATCCTATGGCCCATAGAGGGTTTGAACACAAGGATTTAGGAATGAAGTTTCTGCTTGTTCTAGATGGGATCAATGATAATCATGGAAAAGGTTTTGATCTATCGGCTGATCTGTTGAACGAAGAACTGAGGTGCTTCAGCAGGGAACAATTAGAGTCTTATAGGGACTCGAAGTCTATACGAGGTTCATATATCAATGGTCATGTAGGTGGAGTTGCGGTTGAATCTGATAGATTCAGGAAAGTGATGTTAGGTGTAAGGATGAAAAGTGGCGAGTTTGTGAGTTATGATGTTGTTAAGTACAAGTACTACGTGGAACAATTTGGGGGACGTTTATATAGCACACAACAATTTAGATGGGTTGATGAATAGAGTTACGAGCTAGCAATCGAGGATGAAGGTAGACTCCATGCAATGAGTCAAAACAGATAGGTGACGGGATCCTCAAAAACGCCTATAAAATACACATTGATCACAACTTATGTTCACCCCATCCACCTCGTGATACCCAAACACAACTTACATTTTGTTGCAGATCTGATTCACAGACAGGGTGTGTTTAGGCACCTTTTTCTTTTCTTTTCTTTTTCTCGTGAAAATCCCCCAGCGCCAAAGAACACTGCCGCGCCCAGGATTCGACGCCGCGGGGGCCCCACAAAGTTGATCGTACAAATATACAACTTCAGTGTGCCTAACAAGTTTTTTTGTTGCATTTCGCAAGCGCGGACCATGTAAATGGTTATTTGACTGCCTTGCTCTAGGAAGAGGATGTGAGAGCTCTACGGTCTGCAGATATGTTGCTTTTATTCCTCAAGCGGAAGATTTATAGTATGTATATTACAATTTGATATCATATTTAAATCATCACCAAGAAAGCATTCTTCATATAGGTAGGTATCATAGGACCAGAACCTTCCGATTTTCTTTGCAAAGTACTAGATCTGAAATTGACAATCTGCATAAGATTTAATCGAACAGCAATGTGAGACGAAGTCTGTAAAAATCATGCAAATATAAGTATCTAAAAATGTGTTTCTGAGAATATGCTATTTTGAAGATTCAAAGTAATAAAAGAGATTTTCTTGGGTTTTTCAAAGCAATGACTTCTAAGGATTTACTATTCCCCCCCCCTTTAATAAAATACATTACAACATCTCTCCAATCAACCAATTTACTCCCTAATCCAAATTTCCAGATCTGAACCGACGTTAAAACTCGAATCAACGGCCACTTTCCAGCCCTACCTCCATTTACATACCAAGGCTACAACAACCACAATATACCTCAATTCCACAAACCCACCACACAACACAACACAGGAACATCTTCACCTCTTCCATCACCAAAAATCCAATCAACACGATTCCTCTCACCACACCCTTACTCCATTCCAACCAACTCTCTCATCACTCTTACATCACTCAATATTCAAAGTTCTGCCTACTAGGTAGTACCTACAACTTCTACCTAAAAATGAAAATTCCAACACCTTGCCACAAGCCGGCGCTAAGATCACACTTGCACTTCTTGAACATTTTTAGAAAAATGAAATGAAGGAAGGGGGAGAGTGTTGCCTCATGTGTGTTTCATGTAAGAAACTCATCTCTTGGAATTTGTAAGAGAAATTGATATTTGGGCGTGGAGTGATGAGGTGGGTTGGAAACCAACACGCAGGATACACGTTACTTTTTCTTTTTCTTTTTCTTTTTCTTTTTCTTTTTCTTTTTCTTTTTCTTTTTCTTTTTCTTTTTCAGATTTGGTATTTGTGTACCTATTTGGGTGCTTGTACAATGGTGGAGTTGTGCAAGGATGATTAAATTGTAGAGGATTGCGAGATCAAGATCATGGAATGCGAATTAATCTTGTTGAAGACTAGGTATACATGATATACTCGCTTGGTAAGAAAGGAGAGGAAGTTCTGAATGTTTGTCGTTTGAAATTTACTATCTAATTGAATTGTTTCCGTTAAGTCATGATATGAACTCTAATAATTCCCTTATTGCTATTTACAAATAGGCTCTTGATACCTCATTTGCGTTCTGCTTTTTCCCCTCTACTTAAGTCTTTTACCGGCGCTCACTTGATCAACCGGATACCTCTTATATAACACATCTTTGAAAATATTAATGCATGACAACTGCGACATGATCATCCATGTATTTACTGATATCACCCAACCCAATACTTGCAAGAATTGAGACTGCTCCGAAAGCAATACTGACATAGTATACCCATGGATATGCGTTAGCATAAGCTTCTTGACCTGCAACGACGACTTCATTCCAGATAGTAACATTATTACCCACCAGCGGTAATATTTCGTCTAGAAGACTTGCTCCGGTCAATTCCGCAATTTGGCTTATGATTTTCAAGTCGAAAATATCATTCTTGTAGCAAGCAAGAGCAATTTTGACGGAAAGTTCCGGAATTAACTTGGTCAAAAAGACGTTGTAATAGGTTGTGTAACCAATCGCTCCACCAACTACACGAATAGCAAGGGTAAGTGCTGCGATTGTGGCAATCAAGTCATCGGGACAAATGATAGTGGTGATGATTGAGGCGGGAACTGCATTTAAATTGGAGAGTCAGTAATCATGCGCTGATATTATTTGGGGGAAATTGAGTATGAAAGCCGAATACGCACCTACGATACCACCAATTCCAAGACCAGCTACGACGAGAATACCATATACCGCATTGATGTTATTACGATCAGCAGCAGCAAGGGCACCACATCCTGCGGTCATCATGCAAGATGAGATAATCATGAGCATACGGTTTCCTCCGCGGAAGACAGATAAGAGCCAAAGAACAACGCATGCTCCGACGAGAATGGAAAAGCCAACAGGAAGTCCTCGAATTCCGACACCAATTGGGTCATGTCCGTAGACATTGAAAGCTTGTGTGGGCCAGAAAAGAAGAACCGAGAAGAAGTTTGCACCCGAGATAAAGGTGATGACAAGGGTGAGAGCCAAGATGCGCGGTTCTTTTCGGAGTCGAGCAGGAAACATGGGATTTTTAGCGCCATAGACCTCCCAAAAACAGAAGGCGACGATGAATACAGCACCGAGGATGAGTGGAACAAGTACATGCGCAGATGCCCAAGTTTACTGAATTTCGTTGGTGAGCTTCTTCCTATTTTGTTAAAGTCAAGATAGGATTACTTACCTGATATCCTCCCCATAGAAGACCGGCGACGAAAAGAATCAGACCAACAATTGAGAGGAACCCGCCGACAAAGTCAATTTGATATATAATCTCTTTGCGTGAGAGACCGTCTGAATTGACTCGGGGAGGTGGGAAGTAGAATACTTCGGTCATGACGAGCCCCATAAATGCCCAGAGGCCACAGTACAGTCCCACATATCTCCAGCTTGAATGCGATGCGATCAACTGACCTCAGAGTACAGATGGGGTAAACGGTAGAATAGTGAAGATTAGAACGGCGACATATTTTCCACGCTTTGCTGTTGGTGCAAGTTCGGAGGTTGCAGCAAGTGCTGTTAATTCGTTTATACCAGCGCCAGCGCCTGCAATAGCCATACCACCTGTAATGCTTAGTATGTTATGATTCAGTTTCTAGCACGAAACCTACCAATGAAAATGTTCATGGAGTGTGCTGTGGAACAAACAATCATTCCTATGACAATCAAACCAGCACCAAAGATGGCGATGTACCTTCTGCCAAATAGATCTGACAAAGCTCCCACAAATGGACAAACTGCAGCCAAAGCGAGTAGATTGGATAACACAAACCAAGTCCACCTGTCTGAACCGCCCAGATCGCCGTAAATATATGGCTGAATACCACCTAAACACTATCAGATCGAAACTGCTTTTCATGTAACATAATAACTTACCGAAAAGATATACTGGTATCTGTGAACCTGTCTATAAGAAAGCCATTGCAACTAAAGACATCATTCGATTCATGGTCATCTATGGAGCACTGTTTAGCCACAAATTTGGGAACGTATCTTCTGCATGCATGCCTACCGGTGGTTCATGATCATGGTCTTCACCGTCTCCGTATGTTCGCACGCCATCTTTCTCGTAGTAATGCGCATTTCCTGGGACTCTGGAAACAGTACGGACAACTTCCACGTGGTCTGCTGTACTGGCCCCAAGAGGGCCAACGTCCTTGTCGATTGAGCCTGACATTGAATTGTCCGAGTGATTCGGATGAGGAGAATCTTCTTGAGTCATATTATAATAGGATTGAAAAGAAAGAAGAGAGATAGCAAGACTGGTTGTACAGTCCTACAGTGAGAATGAAAGATTTATGTAGTGAACAGAATTGAAAAAGTCTGGAACAATTGGAAGGAAAACCATGGGCATCTTTACCTTCTTATCCCTAGGGGCCATGCTAATCTCCATATATCTCAAGACGCATTCATATACTTCGTTAGGTGCATGACCACTATTCCATAATACCCTTGTCAAATGTGGTTTTCCAAGCTAGCTCAGTGGCGTTTTCCCCAATCTCGAGAAGATCCTCATTTGACCGGTACATTTATTGGCGCATTTGATGGTTTGTACTATCGACCTTAGTCGAGCAATCTGAATTGAGACCTTTCCTCTTTAGCAATCCACCGAGGCATAATTTTCAAGCTCCCCATCAATTCTGTGCAAGTAATTTATAAAATGCATTCCTTTCGAAAATGAAGAGGAGGGACTTCCCTCTTGGCCTTCCTAGCGGCCTTTTCTCACGGTGATCGAACGAACCAATCCAATCTCCACGTTGATCAGCACGAATTGAATCAAAATCGTTCCCATTATCATAAACGGGTCCGACGGAATACTAACAACGAAGGTTGCACACCGCAAGGATATTTTCGAGTTCCTGTACCTTTCTTTCCAAATCCTACGCTACCTACATGCTGCGATTTTGAATTGTCCAGATTGTTGGACTAAATTTCTGCAATAATGTATGGAATAAGATTCGTTGGATTGGTGTCCCATGTGTTGATAAGGGGCCCTTGCTGTCTGACAAGGGGAGTGAAGAAGCTATGCACCAATTGAAGTCCCTGTAACCACGCATCGTCATCAATTGATCTGGGGTATTGAAGTTGGAGGAGTTACATCCCGGAGAAGGGTCTCTCGAAAAGGCTTCGATACAAACTTGGCTGAATCTTGAGATGGATACGAAAGATATGGATTTTGACATGGCATATTTGTCTCGTCTTCTGACCGTCGCTTACAAGCTAACCTTAGTAGTCTGCTAAAAATGTACTTTTCTTTCAATTTTCGACAGAATTCGAAGTGTCCGAAGCCACAACAATGACAATCGGCTACTCTTTCAAAGAAATGGATCCAAAAATAGGAAGATTCAATGATGCAACGGATCATCAGCCGTTTCTTGAAAACTCCTCGGTCGAAAATGTGGAATTTCGCGGGGTAAAGACTGGCATGTTACATGAAAGCCTAAAGTGGGTTGGGAAATAACACTAAAGTCTTGGGTGCCCAGGTTAATCGTTTATCGAAGATGGGGAACCTGGGGAAAATAGAAACATCCGAAATCCGTACTGGGACAAATGAATACGATATTGTTTTGCTCGAATCGTCTGTGTGGATGCGTAGTAGGTTGTTCTTGAATTGACCGTCTACTTTTTCAATGGGTTTTCGGCTTTGCCCGAATGTCGAATCGGCTGTTCGCGTCAATTGTACAGCACAGTATTTTAAGCACACATGCAATCCGCAGTTAATATAGCTTCATCAATACCTATTCAGCGTGATACGTGGGTTTCTACTCCTTACAAGTTTTAGTACCCTCGAAATATTTTGATGATAGAGATCCAGCCTCCCTTCCAAGTACTGCAGTGCATACTTGATAGATCCTTCGAGGGGTTGAGAGCTTGGTGTATGTAAATGGTGGCCGTCGATAGGTACATCTTGATAGTGACCCAGGATAGATTTTACGTGTTAGCCTAAATGTCTTGCATTGCAAAAATTGTCACTCTACCCAGATGTTTGTCAGTTCCATGTCCCGAGTTGTTTTTGGCGACTATAAACCGCAAATCAGTGCTATAGTCCCACCTCGGGCACCGAGGTATTGAATGGTTGGTCGAGACTTTCAATGATCTAATTTTTGCTAACAAGCCGACCAGGCGCCTCAAACCATATAAGCTTAGCGGCGAGTGTTTTGTTGTTTGGTCATGAAAGGGAACTAGACTTGTCCTCAGGGCTGAGTGTTTGGTCACGTACGTTGATCGGATAAGAATCCGCTGCTTTGGATGGTACCAAATTACATCATATATCTCGATAAAATGTACTCTTAGCATTGTTTTTGACAACAAACTGATCAATCAGTTTGATAACTTGCCAGACATTTAGAAGTTGATACTAATCAGAGGGGATAGATTGGCAATGTCCTGAACCAATCATATGATTTTCTTTTTTTGACGTCCTCCTTTCCCACTGGGGAATTTGTCAGAATAGAGATTGAATCTTAAATGAAGGATGACTTGTTAGTTGAGTTTCAATCTCCCATATCTCGAATACCAAATCGAACATTGAGCCTTGGAAGGAATGAACTATGGAGGCCCTTTGTAACGAAAAAAAGGCAAAACCTCATTGGTTGAAATTGATTCAACTATGCTAATAGAATCACAAAAAGGGCTTGCGCAATATCTTGAGATGTTTTTTTTTTCTACAAAAAACCGCTTAATCGTTTCAGCGCTGTATGCACGCCATCTCGCACAGCAATAGTGCCATTCCATACTGAAAATCGCTCGCATCCTTTCATTTAACCATAATTCATGTATCAATATCCTCTAATATGAGACCAGATCAGATCTAAGCCATAGCATGAGTCTTTGTCCATTCTCTAGCAGTCGCAATTGCGGCCGGCTCGTCCTCTTTCCATCTCTTTGCCACTTCTGGAGCTAATGGATCGTCCGGGTTGGGAGCCCCGAGAAGAGCTTGGATCGAGAGGAGGATTGTTCGAATCTGGAGTGCAGGAGACCAGTTACCTGAACAAGTCGGGGTCAGTCGACTGCATACGAGGCAAAGTCATGACATGGGACATGAAAATTAGACTACATACCTTTGAGAACGTCTAAACATATTCTGCCGAGCTTATCAATATTTGGGTGATAGATCTTTGTGAGGAATCTAATCTTTGGAGGAGTCATCGGATAGTCATCTGGTAAAAACAACTCCAGCTTGAAAATACCGCCTGTAAATCACATTAGCCTACTGAAAGTGCTAAAACTTGTCCATGGTTTAGCGACCTTCATATGTAGAAGAGGATGGACCGTGTATCGAGACGTCAAAATATCTTAAGTTGTCCTCATGGGGAACTGCGTTGATACCTGGAACACTGTATGTATTCATTAGTTACAGCATGCATGACCCAACACGAAAGATTCACATACGGCTCTTGCATCAATCTCTCCGTCTCCTTAATGATCCGTTTTGGTAAAGCCGCCATGTCGATAGGGTTCTGTCTTGACTGTCCGTTGAACTTGCACTTAGTTGAATTACTTTTTTAGTAGTTATCAAATCCAAGGCTCAACATAAACCAATAAAGGTAGGGGGTTTTTTCGTGCTCGTGATGTTGATAAGAAACCTTGGAGGTACCGTATCATTCAGATCGGGTAGTGGGGTACTTTATCAAGGGCAATTGTTCTGGACGTCTCGGAAACCAAGGATGTGGGCGTGGGAAAAGTTGAACAAATTATTGAATACAGTAGAAGGGTCACCGTGATGCTGGTTCGCTGAGTTTAGGACGATAGATAAAGAAAGAAAGAAAGAAGAGAGAGGCCTTTTCAAAATTTGATGCTATCTTGATGTACCTATCAATCTCTTAAAACCGCACAGCCCATGCACAAGGCTGATATAAAGGCTTGAACGGCAACTCCCGTTTAAGGTTAGCGCTAGTCCCACCTGGTATGTAGTACTAACTGCGACAGTTTCACATCTCCAGTCACTAATAGTAAGTATATTTACCACTCTTCTTGCCTTATCGTCATCCAAATCTGCCATTGAAACAACTCAAAAATCTTCATACCCGTTAATCGTCATAGCCAAATATTATCGTTTTGATCTCCTCTCCCAAAACTGTATGCGGTTAGGTCCGTTCAAGGATTGCAGAATGTCTATATCCTAATTAGATAGCACTTTTTAAGTTTATATATTTCGAGCATCGAATTATTCGTCCTGTAGTCATTCCCGTACGAATTGATTGTATTGATTTGGAGAATGTGAAAACTTTAGTACTAAGATGATGGAAGAGTCGAGAAAGGGGAAGACCATTAGGTCGGCTTTTGACAGCACTACATTTGATGCAGATGTGTCTATACATGTAGACCGAAAAGTTGGATCCGCTACTATATCTCCTTCCGGACGCGACGTTGCTTTAGCCTCGTGAGTACTTCAAAAATCGCATTTCGTGATATGCTAAGACTTTTCTCTTTTGTCCAGAACCGATGGCTTAGACATAATTGATCTTGATTCCCCTCTCAATCCTCCACGACATCTTCGACATGGCCTACCATGGCTTGTGGCTGACGTTCAATGGTGCCCTTTCGCAGCTCGCGACTATTGGGTGGTTAGTACTGCCAATCAGAAGGCTCTTGTCTGGAATTTGAATATGCAGGAGGACGCTTCTCATGGCTCAATTGAACACACACTCCATGGGCACACGAGAGCTATTACCGACATCAATTTCTCGGCATATCATCCTGATATACTGGCAACATGTGCTGTTGATGGATACGTACATTGTTGGGATCTACGTAGACCGCGGCAACCTGTTCTGAGCTTTTGCGATTGGTTTGCTGGTGCAACACAGGTCAAATGTAGCCGACAGGATTCGCATATCTTAGCTTCATCGCATGACCGATGGCTACTAATCTGGGATGACAGGAAAGGCGCCGTTCCATTAAGGTCTATCAATGCACATGAATCTAAAATATACGGCATTGATTGGAATTGTACCCGTGCCTCAAGTTTAGTCACTTGCTCTTTGGATAGAACAATTAAATTTTGGGATTATGAGAACGAATCCGATATTCCAGAGCGCACTATACATACTGGATTTCCAGTCTGGAGAGCTCGACACACACCGTTTGGTTGGGGAATCTTAGCGATGCCCCAGGACACTCCCGGAGACCTTCATCTCTATGACCGGCGTATCACGGGTGACAACTCCACCGACAGTATTACGGAAGCAGTCATTACTTTTCCAGGGCATGGAAATTCAAAAGTAAAAGAATTTCTCTGGCGAAGTCGTGGAAGTATCACAGATGAGGGAGAAGACAATAGAGAATTTCAGCTAGTTTCGTGGGGCGAGGACAACCAATTGAAAATGCAACATGTAGACCATGACACACTTGAAGGAGTTGGCTATGTAAAAGGGAAAAAAGTGCACGGAAATCTCAATCTCACACGTAAAGGAGCAGTCTACAAGACCTTTCGTACTACGGAAATATCTGCAAGCGATAAAAAGACCGCCACAATTACAGGTCCTCGACCTGGTAGTTCCGGTCTCAAGTTGAGTTCGTTTAGTGTCGGGATGAAAAAGATGACCTTCCCTCACACATCCCGTACTCATACCACAATCCGTGCCCCTGCTATGCGAGGAAAGGAAAAGGCAGCGAAGCAAGAAGACCTGAATCAGTCTCAGATTGGTTGGATGAGTGGGATTAAGTTCTCGAAACCTGACAACGGATCAATGCGACGCAAGCGATCATTGTCGAGAAGATTGTCTTTGCTGAGTCCTGAATTCGAAGAGGATGGTGATTGGGACGAGCCGGAGACTTTACACGATGAGATTATACGCATCAATGACCAGCTTCCAAAGATTACATTTGATGGCGTTGATATGGATAAAAGGACAGTCGTTGTTTCCATGAACGGACCATGGGGTGAAAATGGTACACCAATTTATATCAAGACAACAATTACCTTTCCTGACCAGTATCCGGAGACCAAAGCCCCCATCTTTACACTTGGCAGAACATCCCTTATGCCCGATGAAACCTACAATAAGCTTAGAAAAGAAGTACACCAAATTGCAGCAAGTTTCGTAAGTCGTAAGCAAGGTTGTTTGGAAGCTGCTCTATGTTATTTGCTTGGAGAGGTTGATCTTGAGACAAGTACTATATTTTTCCATGACATAGATGATTTATATGATGACGATTTGGATGGTCTTGCGGACGAAAGCTCAAGCGATGAAGAGGATAGTGATATTCCTCCAGGTGCTTCGGCAATGATGTCTCAAGAGCTGGATTCTAGTGTTACGGCGGAAACGATCAGCATACCACGAAATGTCAATGTACCACTACCTAGACTTTGCGGTGCTCGCTTTGCAATGAACGGCAAGCTTGTTTGTTTCTTTCCATCAAAAGAAGATAAAGTGAAGTCCTTACTCGAGAAAATTCCCGATTCCAGAAATTCCCGACCGAGAGGCGAATCTAATTTTTATTCCTTTGGTCGATTGGCAAACAATAGTTCACCCCAGCCACGCATTAAGGCTACGTCAATGACTGAAGATAGTAAGGCTGATTCTGAGGTATCAGACGAATATGATTCTTCAAACAGCAGCGATACTGATTCTTCGCAATTCCGTATTACTAGATATCCTGCAATGAGAGAGTATTGGCGTCGATCGAATCGTCGATTTCCTCTGAGAGGATCGCCGACGATAATGTCCCAAAGGTCCGGTGGAACCGGAACTGGGATCGGTACAGGAACTGGAACCAACACAGCCACTGGAACTGGCTTTAGTAGGGTGCGATCTGTGAAGCCCAAAAACATCATATCATTATGTGATGTAAATGATCTTCTTCCTGCAAAAGTTTACCTTGCAGAGGAATATACCATCTTTGGTAACGGTCCGTATCTTTGCGAACACAATGCAAGTATTGCTGACAAGTACGGTCACTCTAAATTGGCTGATGTATGGAGATATGCTGCTATGCTGCTACACAATGATATCCCTCTTGAAGTTCTCGAGCAAAGCCAACGCCGTGAGCCTGTGCTAGTAATAGCTGAGAGCATGGCAAAGAGACATCGTCGCGATAGCGGCTCAGACATTGTTATCGATGTTTCTCACGATAAGTATCGTAGACATGGCAGCTTTTCTGGTAGAGTCAAGTGGGGAAGTAGTCCTCTTGCCAAGCAATTGATTGGAGACCTCTTCACGCACTTTGAAGAGCTTCGTGACATTCAAATGCTTGCAATGCTATCTTGTGTATTTAGTGAACCGATTTCTTCCGGTGCACCACCGCATGCGATAAACGCCGATGTTGGCATGTCTCAGCCGCAAACACCTCTCTCTATGAAAACTCCTGCGTTTTCTGTTGATTATTTCCCAAATAATGGCGCAGCTTGGAGTATGTATCAAAAGACTCCAGTAGATTCTGCTGTTTCAACGCCCAAACTAGTCAATACGCCCTCTGGAATCTTTGGATTAATGGGCTCTTCTACTGGTGCTTGGGGCAGTGACCCTGCTTCGGCATCGTATTCTTGTGGTGAAACTCCCCCCCTAAGGTCAAATAGGGGAAGCTCGGAAAATCTTCCTCAACATACTCAAAGTCTGTCGACTTCTCCAGAAAACCCAAGAACTTTTCGACGTGGAAATTCGATTCTTGCATCAAGTTTTGCTGCAAACTTTTCGCGTCCGTTTTCTATGACTGCGTCATCTTCACCACCAAATCCACCACCAAGTCGGAAACGACCTAGCCCAGTTGAACACATGTTGAGCTTGGCGCCTAGTGCTATCACTTGGGGAAATACAACAGTCCTTGGCAGCGTAAAAGAGCGAGCTGGTAACGAACAAATGGCATTTTCAGATGATGAAAGCACAATGGATGAATTCAAGCCAAAGGTTTGTATCGGGATCAAGATGATATTGGAAAATCAAAATGGGTTTGACGATGAAGGATGCATGGGTACGACACTTTTGGATAGTAACCACATGGCTCGTCACATGAGCTATCGTCAGGCCTACGCCGAACTGCTTTATTGTTGGGGGCTCCCTTTGGCTCTATTAGAAATCTTGAAGTATGATGGACTACGGATTCATACTTCTGAGATGGATATCCCCGACAATAAGTCATTTGCTGCTTCAATAATGTCGAATGATAGCCATACTGTGATCCACGAGGCATCGCCTCCATCTCAAATAGTTCTGGGTAAAAAGGATCTGCATGCCTCATCGACTGATCAAGTCCTAGACATTGCGGTCTATTGTCTCAAGCACGAAGCGCGTCTGGATCCCCTCCACTTGAGTTCCATCGGCGGTGCTGCCGGACGATGTGATCGCTGTAAGACTGTTCAGCGCCAACTTTGTTGCACAATTTGCACAGAACCTATTAGCGCAGTATTCTTACCATGCTTATCATGCGGCTGTGCAACGCATCAGCATTGTTTAATTGAGTATAGATCTTCCGGTAACAGCGAATGCCCTGGTGGATGTGATTGCGATTGTGGAGATAAAGCTAGTATGGGACTGATAGAAAGTCTGGGTGTCATGATTGAGTTCATGCGCGCATTGGAGCGGAAGAAAGCACTTGACAACAATGAAGATGTTGAAGAATGGGATGTACCAGTGGAGGAAAAAGATGATTGGGAAAATGTTAACCTCCCCTTGGGAGACCTAGGCCGGACTCCTTCTACGTTGACTAAACGAGTTGAACAAGTCAGAAGTAGCGATTGGAATGTTAAGAAGAAACCGAGTAGTCTGAGAAAGGAGGAAAGTTTCTCATTTCTTGCTTAACATCATTACGATGATTGGAACTGATCTATAACGAAAGGATTTGATTAATGGCACGCTATGTTGTGAATTCCAATTTGGTCAAAATGTGATCGGAATTTATGTATTTGGCGTCCCAGGATAGCAATGTCAGTTTAGATAGGCTTTGAAATGACCTTCTGTTTATATGTAATAATAGTGTTTATAATAATATGATGCATTGATATCCAACAATTAATGTCCTCTTTCGAATTGCGTACCCAAGCAGTACCAATTTCTGTTTTTCCAACTTCACCATATCAGGGTTGCAGATTTTGGGTGGAGATTTACAAGTGCTTTTCGTCTCTGATGAGTTTCATATCGTAGTAGCTTGAACTGGCCGTCACCTTTGAATCGCGCAGGAGGGCAATAGACCAACGCAACAATAATGAAAGTAGATCAAACGATTGATTTTCCTTCTGTGTCTTTTCTTTTTCCGTTTGACTCAACGAACCCTTTGATGCTTGATCATTTGTCCCTTGAATTTCTCAAATTGCACTTCTCAATCTGGTATTTGATGGTAAGAATTTTAAACTGTGAAATTTTCACCCACTTTCTTAACTATACGGCAGGCGAATCTGAAAATTCATTTACTACTCGATCAGATTTCAATACGTGACGCCATGTATCTTTTCGTCGAGATCCAAGACCGACAGGTACGGAAGTCCAGTACGGTAGTTTACATGAGGTGTTTGAATACAGCTATTTAAGCCATATACTTTCCTCTCATGGCCATCGAAAAACTTTTACATGGGCATAGTCACAAAATGGATGTCATGAATTCGAGAAGTGAACGAAAAAATAAGGTCTCCGAGCTTCAGGGGAAGCAAGAGGATAAGAGATCACGCCAGAAGTGCGAAGTATGTTTGGATTTTTTTGGCGAAGAAACTTCGGAAGACAACAAATCCCAACCGAAGACGGCAGAATGCGATCATTTTACAAAGGTATGCTTGCCTTGTTTGCAAGAAAGCATGGTTAAAATGATTGAAGGATCGGATATTCTCCTGTGTCCAGTCTGCTCATAGGAGTTGGATCAGTGGTTCATAGAAATATACTGCACGCAGACGATGTTTACCACGTAAGTTTAGCTTTGATTTCTGGTTCTTTGACATGCTAATAGAACATTTAAATATTGCGACCTTGCATTGCAAAGTTATCTACGATCGGATCCGAATTTCTTTTGGTGTTTAGCCCCAAATTGTGGATCTGGTCAAATTCGCGAAGGGGATGATCCAGTAATGATTTGTGGAAGCTGCAAAGCCTCGACTTGTGTGCATCACCAAACTCCATGGCACCATAGCCTAACATGCGAGCAATTCGACCTCAACTCTGCAAAGGACGAAGAGTCACAAAATAAAAGCGAGAAGATAACAGTCGCTTGCCCGAAATGCCATGCGAGGATCGAGAGAAGAGGGGGATGTCTAAGCGTCATTTGTACATTTAGGAACTGTAAGTTAGCAGATAGATCATCTCGATGTAGTTGCAACGTGCTAATTATTCCCAGCTTCAAACGGTGCTAAATGTGGTTTTGAAATCTGTCATAGTTGCTTGGTTCCATGGGGCTTCTTCACGAGATTCTTTGCCACAAAGCATAACCCAGGCTGCATACTGTTGAGAAAATCGAATTGAGATGGATACTCGTTATGCCAGCTCATGGCCTTTCTAAAAAAGGAAGGGACCAGGAAAATAAGACGGACATGAATTCACACCAAGTCCTCTAGCTCTGGTGTGTCGAAGCCGTTTCCTGATGTTGCCCTTTAGCATCTTGCTAGGCATGAGAAACTCCGAAGTATGTTACCTAAGCGGCTAAAAACTAGTAAAAAGAATATGACACGAGGTATTAAGGCAATGTAATGATAGTAATAAAGGTACATTTGTTTCGTTCTTCGTCGCTAGTGGCGTGTATACTGAAAAAACCCCGGCGATCTTCTTCATCTGCAAGTACTGCCTTCTGGAGGTCGTAGTTTCCTATACTCCTGTGATTTATATATATATATATATATATCTTATGATATGGTAGTGGCTT
>PQXJ01000306.1:0-45690 GCA_004786225.1 Botryotinia narcissicola | reverse complement strand
TTCAATCATTCAATCATTCAATCATTCAATCATTCAATCATTCAATCATTCAATCATTCAATCATTCAATCATTCAATCATTCAATCATTCAATTCATTCGCTACCTATTCACCACTCACTTCCTCGTCTTACCCTCACCTCACTCTTTCCTGGGCAAAGAGATCTTCAAACGCTCAAACGCTCAAACCCTCATACTACGCTCGTACGAACATCACTCTCTACTTTTGTTCATCACTTCTTTCGCAACTACTACCTCTCTTCATCCCATCAAACCCACCGTTTCTACTTATAAAACAGACATCCGAGCTCAGAATCCTTCAGAAGACGACCATTGGAATAGAAGCTGGACTTTGCCACAATTCCACATCTCACATTGGATATTCCGAGAGGGAGAAAGAAACAAAGTTGTACACACACACACACTCACTCACTCACTCACTCACACACTTTCACTCAACATTCGTTCTTTATTGCAATTTTGTCATTCGTTTTTGATATCACGATTTATCTCCACAATCGTATTTGTACCGCGGAAGAAAAGAAAGAAACTCAATTTCGACCGCCAACTTCCGACCAATTCCTAACGACCCCCATACCAATTTCAAGGTACCTGTCAAAGGACGATCAAACCCGCGCGCTTCAGAGTAACACAATCGGGAAGACTTCTCACCAAAAAGAAACAACAATTCCTTTTTCATTTGTATCAATCAAGTCAAGCGATGTCAATTTGATCTTCAATTAACAAGACTTTGATACTGCTAATTGAGCGGGTTCAATTCAAATCGCATGAATAGTGAATATTCTGGTCGCATTCGCATTCATTTCCACCTTCTCCTGAATTTGTCACAGATCAACAAAAATATGATTCAACAATAGAAACGGCCACTCTTTACCTTTTCTATTGTCGTTCCTTGCTCAGCTTTAAGCCACGGTCGACCTGAAAACTGCTCTCCACAATCCTACTGTCGTTGACGTTTGTGTTCGTTACCCGTTTATTCGACCTTTACCATCCAAGACTAATCGTTGTCTTACCTTTTTCATATCCGTCCTTGATTGATATCATCCATAAGACCAAGTACATGAATACTTACTCGATATATCAATTGTACACCACCCTCACTTAACCTGCACAAGTCGACACTTCGCAGGCGGAGAACGACGAGTGCATCAAATATAACTCTGCGTTCATTATATCGAAGAGACTCGCTCATTGCGAAACATCCAACAAATCCTTCAAGGTTACCATCCCTTCTCTTCTAGCCAGGTGCTTCGACATTATATCAATTGTCATCGTGGCAGAGCCAAACGAATTTAATTAAAAGACATACCCTTTACTATTTCAAATATGGGGATTTTTTCAAGACGTGTGAACAAAGACGACCTACGTCCTGAGCAGAAATGGGACTTTATTGTAAGATTTGGAATGTCATTGGAAATGGGAAGTTACTGATTATTTTTACAGAGTCTCAACGATTTTAAATCCACATCCTGTCTCACTCCTTTCGCATATGCGTATCTTTGGATTTCCTTGGTTATATCTACCGCCGTTTATGGTGTAGATACTTTTACTGCCGTCAACCTTCTAGCTTTCAATCGGTGGTCTGGTGAAATTCAACCAATCATTCCTCTCAATGTTTCGAAATGGATCTTTTCTGGATGTATCATTGCTTCCTGGGTTAATATTGGATTCGAACATTTACGAGCGTGGAGAGTGATGCGACGAGGAGCTGTTGCCGAAAGTTATTTGGACAATCTTGCTGTGCGACTTGAAAGTTTTAATATGGGACAGACTGGTCGAGGTTGGAGGAGATTCTTGGTCTTTGCCGAATTGACAAAATCTTAAAAGGGTACCGAATATGTTGCGCTATTTACATATTTCGCTTTTCAATGTACGTCGCAAAAGGATCCCCATATTTTCATTACTAACATTTATAGCTTGGATTCGTGTTGTATTCTGTCAAGGACCTCGTCAAGTCATCAACGCATTAACTCTGTACTCAGTGTTCCATGCAAAACTCGATCCTACTGAATCCAATGATGTTGGAGATGCCCTCTTAACGTTTTTCAAGAAGGTTGGAATCCTTGCAGAACAAGAACATCAACAAGCAGTGATCTTGTCTGGTATGATCTTCACACTTGTCATTTGGATCTTTTCCGCACTAAGTCTTATCCTCGCAATTTTGTTCTATCTACTGTTCTTATGGCATTATATTCCAAATCACGATGGTGGACTTACAGGCTATTGCGAGCGAAAGATTAATGAACGTTTGACAAAGATTGTTAGTGCCAAGGTCAACAAGGCTATCGAGGAAGAGGAAAGAAAACGAACCAAAGCAGAACAAAAGGCAGTAAAGAAAGGAGAGAAAGTTTCTGGACGTCAAGCTACTATTCCAGCACTTTTCGATTCGAAAGAAGATGATAAACTTCCGGATATGCCTGTGCTCAATAGAGCAGATACAATGACAACCCTACCACAATATACATCACGACCAGGTACCCCAAGTAGTAATCTTCCACAAACAGCCAGTTTCGAACTTGAGAAATTGGACCAAAAACGACCATTACCTGGACGATCTGTCACAGGGTCAAGTTATGCTTCAAATGCTCCCCTTATGGGTAATGCAGGTGAAATGGGAAGAGTACCGGACTTACCATCACTTGATACGGATATGCCATTCCCCGCTCCACAAAGAACGAATACTGGAGGATCTCAAGGTAGTCTATGGCAACGTGGTCCACCACAAGGTCCTCCTCAAGGTTCGCCACGAATGCCATCTGCAATGGGTGATCGTGGGTTTACAGCCAGTCCATTTTCTTATGCTGATGGACGAAATACACCTGGATTTCCTGGACCACAAAGACAAAATACAATGGATTCTTATGGAAGACCAATTCCTCGATCACATACACCTATGGGTCCTGGTCCAGCTCCATCAATTGGAAGACGTACACCATTCGATCCTGCTATGCAAAATCCCCAAAATCGTATGATGTCTCCAGCATCAGAATATGGATTAGAATATGGAAGACAAACACCATTCAATCCAGCACTTCAAAATCAAGGCCGACCAGCACCAGCTCCAGGGTCAGAATTTGGAGGACCAAGGCCACCATTCAATCTCTATAATGATCAAGGAAGATCATCTCCAGCTCCGGGATCTGAGTTTGGTGGTCCAAGACCACCATTCAACTATAATCAACAAGGACGTTCATCACCAGCACCTGGACCTGATTTCAGTCGTAGAACACCATTCGACCCAGCTCTCCAAAACAATGGGCGTTCTTCTCCAGCTCCATCAAATATGGGTCAAGGATATGGACAAAATACACGAAGTCCGCCATCAACAAATCCAGCTGGGTATAAACCATTCAATCCCAATTCCATCAATCCAACATTAGCATCACCAGTCGTACAAGAAGATTAACACCATCATGGTTTTGATTTTGGTACGGGCATATCAATTCCACCTCGAGTTAGAAATTTAACGGAACCTGTTCCAAGGGCTGCGACTACGGGACCAGAACAAATGAGATCTCATGGAAATCGAAATGAAGATTATGGAGATGAGGAAATGGGATCTATTTCACCTCCTAGAAGAGCTGCTACGGAAGTTGGCGATTTTAACCCAGATCAAAGAACGAATCTAAATCAAGCTCATCAAAGACATGGCTCGGAATCTGGTTCTGGATCGGGATCTGCACCATGGGGAGGTTATAGATGAGAGATGTTTTGAATTTAAGGGTTTTGAAGGATTGAGAAAGGGCGTTCAATTTGGATTGGATTGTATATTTAAAGTGAAATGCTGATAGGGGGTGTTTTTAAGCGGCGATGAATTACATACTTGGTGGTGTTTTGAGGTGGTTTTTGGAGTTTATAGGAAGGAGGTTTATATTTATTCACTTACATTCTTTATGAAGATATTTGAAAGGAGAAGATGGGAAAAATAGATTTATATACCACTTGTATGTAAAACAGGGAATTTACCGCTCGTGGGGTGGTGGTATCATATCTGGGGGAGAGATGACTTGTGGATGTTTATATGATTTGGTGGATTGACGATAGTAATGAAGAATTACTGAATTGGAACCGGTAGAATGAATCGATGGTTTCGAAATTAGGTGAGGTGGATACTAGGTAGATAGATAGATACCTTTGAGATACCTAGTTTGCAGAGATGAAATGATACCTTACTTTAATCTTTTTTGTTTCTTTGACTATTATTTTTTTATATACCTACTTCTTTTGTATTATTTTTATTAGGGTGAATCGGAAGTTAGATTCTGATATTTTTACTTTTAGATGACTATCTATGTAGGTATGTATCTATGTACACCTATCTGTCTATCTAATAGACTTCCAAGGTTATATGTAGTACCTAGGCTGAGTAAAGAAATATAAAGAAAGCCAAAAATTCATGATAATGCATTTCATGTATATCTGACTTTTTACAGGATCTAGTGAGAAGCATGGATAGGCTAGGGATTGAAAACATCCAGAGATTATATCAGGTTGATTTGATTTTCTTAGGGTTACCTACCTAAGTAGGTAGCTATGGATGGAAGAGCTCTATTATGGATCATAGACCTCGGGAACTCCTATTCGTACGTACTCACTAGGAACTAGTTCCTTCTATTTTAGTATTATGTAAACTATACCTAGGTACCTTTTTAACATGGGTTATACGCATTTGTTTATGTGGTGTGGTATGTGGTATGTGGTATGTTAGGCGTGCGGCTTATGTGTTTGAAGGAAGGAAGGAAGGAAGGTATATAATAATGATACTGTCGGTCTGATCTTTCATCGTCGTAAAGTTCGCTACTCGAGTTTAAACAATAACGCGACGCGTATGGTAATCTCTCTCTTATAAAGATTTATACATTTATTGGGAGAGTAATGAATGCCTGCCTGGTGTTTATAATATATATATAAATACTTGAATAGATTTGAGTGGACTTGAACTTTTTGTTAAGAGTTTATGAGGTTATTTGAAGGGGTGGATTGGAATGGAAGCTTTGTTTGTGTAGGTAGGTAGGTAGGTAGGTAGGTGTTGAGTTGAGGAAGTTGGTTTGGGTGGTTTGGGTAGTTTGATGTTTTTCATTGGCTTTCGGCTTTTTTTTTTTTTTTTGTAATTTATTGGTTGATTCTTCTTTCAATGTATGAAATGTGAATTAAATTCAATTCAGAGTGAGGGTTGAGGGTTGGATAGATAGATGGATTAGAATGTAAATGTTTATGAGATGGTAGTAGGAGATGGTAGTAGGAGATCGTGGTCGAAGTTGGAGTTTCTAAGAGATGAGGAAATTTTATTCTTGAATGAATGTATATGTAGGAATGCGATGGAGATATTGGGGTTGTTGGTGTGGTGGTATGTATGTGTGTGGATGTGGATATTTATATGTATGGTAGTGGTGATGGGAATTCTTCTTCTTTTTCTTTTTTGTTTATTTTCGAGAGAGATAGGATAGGATAGGATAGGATAGGATAGGATAGGATAGGATAGGATAGGATAGGATAGGATAGATAGAGGGAATTGGGTGATTGAATTGAGTGATTGGATTGGGTGATTGGATTGGTGGGTTGATTTGAAGATTGTGTGGATTATGTAGGTAGGTGTTGAATATTATTAGGATGAGATGGATGGGATGGGATGGGATGATGAGAATGGAAAGTGAGTGAGTGAGTGAGTGAGTGAGTGAGTAAACGAGTAAATGAGTAAATAAGTAGTCTAAGTAAGTAGCTAGATGAATACTATACTCTGAGATAGGAAAAGAGTAGAGAGATAAATATGATGTATTTGGAAATGGAAGTAAGCATTTGGGTTGAGATTATGATGATAGTTATGCTTTGGGGATTCTTTTTTATATAAGAGATTGTAAGGAGATGGATAGTAAGGGAGGGAGGGAAATGAGAGGGGTGAGTAGGTAGACGAGTGGGTGGGTGTTAATTATATTATAAAATAGATGGTTATTCTTTACGCTGATTAGATAGGATGAAATGAATGGGGGAAATTTCGTTTCGTTTTGATTTGTTTTGATTTAGTAGGTGTGGAATACAGGATTTTTTTAATAATGATAATAATGATGTTTATTTATTATTTACTCTTTATAATAAGCTTAGTGAATGATTATTTATATGATTAATTGACTTTTTTAGTTTTCAATATGAGTTGTAGATACCTTCCTAGGTCATCATTTTTCTTTCCGATCGATCGATCCATGATACTTTTGAAGAAATTTTTTGATGCTATTTCCGATTTCTGAGAGAGGAACTTTTGTACGGGATTTGATTTATGATAGTAGGAATGTGGATAGGAAATAGATGTACTTATTAATTCAAGGTTCATAGTACTATATCAACTTTAATAATTCTTATTAATGTTCATATAATATAGGTAGTCTCTATGTAAGTGAAAAAAACAGGTGGAAATTGAGTATATTTTTAAAGGACTTTTTTAATAGATTATAAATCTACTTCAAATAGAATATTAAACTTTGAAAAGAGCAAACGAAAATTTGAGTCTTCTTTGTATCAATGTTAAATAGTTAAATGATTTAATATTATATCAAAAAAAGATCTTAGTTGTTGAAGTTTTTTCAAATAATAATCAATTTCCGCTTGTTATTTTGCTGATGTAGAGGTAGCCTCGGTAAAACTCACTAGTTCGCTGTCTGTATTATGTTTCGTCTTGATTACCTACTTCAGATCTCTTGGGGTCGCTTGTGATTTTATTTGGGTAGTGAGGTTTTAAGGGGTAAGTAGGTGTAGAGACAGGAGTTAGAGGGTGTATTTGAATCAAATCGATAGTATTGCTTTTGGAGGTTAAGAATGGATATTTATTCTAGGAAAAGATGGGTTTGTACTGGTAGTAGTATAAAGATGGATAGATGTATATATCTCTTGTTTTACGAATTATAAACATATCTAACATGTCTATATTAAAAATGTGTTCTGGGATACACGCGGTCATCCTCCCTCAAGAAAAAAATCCTAACCCCTGCATCCAATCAGAGACCTTGATAGACATTCAAAACTCAACATGTAAATTTTGACAGCGCTCAATTGTTCGCGATATCACATTACATCACTGGATGTGCGTTGAAAATTAGAGTTTCGTGATTTTTGTAAAGTTTTCAGGCTACACTAAATCTTCCACTACATACGCTGTAGCTGCATCTTCATAGCGCTGCTGATCAACGATCGGAAAATATTCAGCGTGCAGCATGCATGCGCTGTGGCAAAGGGCAAAAATGACGCATAGTAGGGATTCTTTCGATGGTGTCTGAGAACTCGGGATGAGCGTACCGGCGACACCGCGTCTTTTTGCTGAGCGTGGAAATGCTTGTTCGTCGCTAGTGGTTTGATGAGCTTCTTGTTATCTATCTTTAGGTGGTTTAGTTGCTGCTTGTATCATAGTAAGCAATTTGTCGGATAGTCTCAAACCTAATCGAGACCAACTGGTTGAATACTGGTATTGCTGGTACTGCTGGTACTGCATCCAATCAGTGTTTTACTGCAATGGAATTTATGACAATAATATATTTTTTGATATTCCTGTAACCCATTTTCCTCATTCACTAACTAGGCACTTAGCCACACCCCTCCTTTTATCCTCACATCGCTCTCCCCCCTCTTCCTCACCATTTCCCTCTCGCTATCATTCTCGTAATCCTCTCCTGCAAATACCACCGGCCGTCCGTGATCAAACTCTTTACTGATCGTCGGCGCGGGGCTACTAACTGTTTCTGCTAACTCTAACGTTTGCATATCATCTGCATCATCGTGTTTGATGGAAATATCGGTCTGAATGCCGATCTTCAGGGCCATGCGATTCTTGGATGGTAGATAGGTGTTGGGAAGAACGGATACCTTGGCGATTAATTCGGCCATGGACATTTCGATGTTGAGTTTGACGATGTAGGCGAGAGGATGGAATTGCATGTATCTGATTATGGTTTTAGTTTTTAATCTGTACGAGAGATTACAAGATAAGGGGGAAAGAGACAAAAGGTGCAGGATATTTGAGGACTGGGGTGACTTACACAAAAGAATTGTTCAAACTCATCATTCCGATAATCAACGCATCCATACTCAAGGAAAAAACCACCAGTACAGCATTAAACTTAATCAAGGTCTTGTATTTTTGCAAGCCATTGCCCACAAGCTTGCTGTACACCGTTTTCATAAAATAGAGGTTTAATAATGCATCCACCAACAGATAAATACTTTTCTCGCATCGATCCCAGACTTCATTGATGCGAATAAATCTTTCTGAAATTTGTAGTCTGGCCGGAATCCAGATGCAGTAAACCGAAATGTTGATCATTGTGATGATCACTGCGACGGCAATTTTAAGATGAAGTGCTTTCTTTTTGACGGTGAAGAGAATGCTGTTTCGATTTACTATAATCTGGAGGAGAAATTGAACTTGTAAAGCCCAGAGAGTGAGGATGCAGAAGAAGAATGCGAAATTATATTATATTAGAGGGCGATGAATAGGTTGATCGTACGCTGGAATATATACCTTGGGGGAACAATTTCAGCATCATACAAGTGAATCCAGCAGATGATTGCAAATGCCAAACACACAGCGAGTTCGGACCATATCATTACCACGTAGGGGGTATGTACTCGAGTGATTCCATAACGTTGTCGAACGCGTCTTGTTTGCTTATATGCCGTCCATGCTGTCAACCATCCAAAACCAAGAGTCCATCCGAAAGCAATCGATGCGATGGCTAAGTCAGCGCTTGTCGTAGGTTGGGCCACATAATTTGAGGAGAGTAATGTGAGCATGATGATGATTGATGTCGTGAAGCCTTCACCGAAGCTGGATCATCTCTGGGTGGGGCTCAATGCAATAATGAAATCGAATGAACGCCTAGAACGAGGAGATAATGTAGAAACCACAGGATATAATGACAGTAATATAACAGTATTATCTCAGGGTAACGGACGTCGTTTGTAAATCGTTGATACAAGGTCCAAGACTACTTTGTATATAGTTCTTGAATCGAAGTGGAAGTTTCTTTGAGATCGATTCAGGGACCAGATTTCAAAAGAGATCAGCTAAAACTCTATTGCAATCAGTAATCACATAGTGTTTGGTTTCTGGGTGCATGCCATACCTATGAAGATTTTTATGAAACAGGGGTCAGGATGAGGCGACGCTCTGGGCCTTGATTTAGAGTTCACCTCAAGGAATATCCAGATCTCTGGGATTTGAACTCTTTTCATTATTACACTTCTGTCATCCCGGTGCCATGCAAACTTTCGTTTCCATTGTGTTGGGTAGCCCCTTTTTTTTGGGGTAGGGATTACCCCGAAGGCAGATCCCCCGGGAACTTTGACAGGGAATTTTGAGTACATGTCCACTTGAATCTTAGAATATCACATACCAATTGAAGATTCGTTCATCTGAAAGACAGGCTATCCCAAAAGTCAATACTTTGAATTCCTTCACGACTACCCATGTGGCGTTGATCGTCGAGTATCTTGACCATCATGGACCGTTTTATGTAAAGAACCACTTTGACATATTTCAATCATTTCCTCGGGGGAACTGGTTATCACTTCGTAATCTCTTTAATTTTGATTGATTCCGATTCTTTATTTTCCATTACCGACAAGCGATCTGGTTCCAAACAAGGCTGAATGAACTTCCGAGACGTTCTAGGAACAATCTCTTGCAAGTTACATGTTTCAATGTTGACGTTTGTGCTAAGGTGAGTTGTAAATTGAACGGGCAGTTCTCGTACAAGTCAAGGATGTTTGCTTGCTCGCATTGAGAATGGCCTAGCGTATGTGTCGGAGAAATTTTCTAGCTTGCCAAGAGATCAGACTTTGGGCAGAAAGTGGGTTGGTAAACGCCATGACCTTCAAGTCCACATCCTGATATACCTCGCACCTTGAGAATTTTGAATTCGATTTGAATGATGAATGGAGATCTCATACTCGATTCTTGAACAATATCGAAATATCGATGAAAAATTCTTTACCTCCACTCTACTCAGCCATAAGCATAACCGGGGAATGGGATTAACATTGAGCATGGATCGGGTGAAGGCCAATCATATGTGAAGATCCAAACAAGACTTTCAATTGGGTCAATCCAATAAAGTATAATTTTTTAGTAAGTACAGGCATGATGCTACTTGTGAAATCGTGCGGAGGTTGACCAGTGTTCCGAGATCACACACGTAGATTTCAAAGCAGCGTCTCAAGGACTCTACCTAATGCCTTCGGTGGCAATCTATCGCGTGTTGGCCGAATGGATAAAAAATTCATTCTCACATTTCAATTGAGCCCTCTTTGCTCCTCACTCACCAGTGCACACGAACACGTTCAGACGGATCCATACCTTTCCTTTCATAGGATGAAGAGCTGCCAAAAACCATCGCGATAAGTATCTTTTTTGGTTACACAAAAAGTGTATGGATTGTGAAGCAGCACTTCAACCTTGTTACCTGCTGTCGCTCTATATATTCACGGACAATCAAATTGAGCGAGATATTTGTCATTCCTCGGTTTTCCCTTGAGCCAATAATAACCAAGAGCCGAATTAGAAGCGGAGCTAGCCAGTAAATCAGAATAGCCGAAGTGGACCAGCCGCCCTAGAGACGCTACCGGACGGCTCGCAACGTGGACTCCACACTTTTCCAAGGCACTTCAAATTCTAATATATTTTATATAATAAGACCTTGCGCCAAGCATTTTGATATTTGGTGTCACAGTTTACCGAGTATTCATTGTGAGGTAAATTGCCAGCTGAATACCGAGAGGAAGTTCGGAGTATAATTTTTAATTTTAAAGTCTTGCGTTACACGAGCCGAGATGCTGGATATCGTTTTTGACATGTCCCGTAGCTCAACCTTGATTATAAGGTTTGCCAGTCGATTATGTCTCGTTTGTCTAAGTATAAGTATACGGCGTAGCCAGTCAAAAGTTGAAGCGAGATTTGTTATGAATTGGGGTATCCTGGGTAACATTTTTGCATATAACGTAGGTTTTCGTCAACTATGACATATATGAATTCTGCATGGAATTTTTCTAGGCAATGTTACAATGTCGATGCTAAACTACTCGTCACTGTAAGGATGAACGACTCGAAATGGCTTAGGCTCGGAGTACTCTATAAAATCTAGACTCCGCGACGTACGAAAGCACATTTTGCAAGCTAAGATTTAGATTTCATTTTTTTTCTGTTGTATTCGTAAGAAAGATTAAAAGATGATTAACGCAGCGCTTGATTGGTTTATGTATAATGGGAATTGCGACTTTTTTCCGCTTTTAGGATGCAAATGTCGAAATCCGTTCACGGTATTGAATCTCATTCTCTTGCGGAACTTCGAGACATTCCACATTGCTCAAATCGAATATGGATTGGGATTTGTAGTGAGCACTTGTGAAAGCGTTCTGTTATGTTACTTAGTGCACAATGTACTAGAACTTGGAAGCGCAATCATCTCTTCGTCTATACCTTCATCGTTCCAGAGTCAAATTTCGAACAGTGCAACTGGAGATTAATTATCCCGTTTCTTTGATTGCACGCCTATCTACACTAACCTCCACTTTTGACATGGGAAGATATAAGTGGTTTATAGCAGAATTCACTTGAGTACTATGTTACTCTGCCACTTTCCCTGTACCATTTCCATATCTCAGATTTATCGTACGTTGAGCCGAGATTGTTGTGTTTTATTCATCTTTATTGATCCCATTACTCCAAACGTAGAACATCTCAGTCTACTCACACCTGTCGATTTCATCCGAGATAATTGTGTGAGACTCCGTTGATATGTATATGTGTATGACTGAAGTATCCGTGATTCTTATTACAGCCTTAGATATGGCTCATGCCATGTAACCTTTTACCAGACCAGTCTTTTCTTCCCAAATCTAGTCATCAATGGGAAATAAAAGGTAGAGGAAAACACATCCACATTCAATACTCCAACACCCCTCTCGATCAAGATTCCTGAAACATAATCTCTCAAAGCTGCAGGCCAAGAAGGAGTATCCCAGTATCTAGCTTTCTAACCCTTCCCATTTGCTACGCTAACTTGTTCCCTAATCTTATCCAGCTGTGTTGAACTGAACTTCCATAACCACAGTCTGCCGATGGCTTTTGACATCGAAACACTAGCATAGTAAGAGTTCGTGTTATTGTAGAGAGTGTTTTCAATATCGTTTAACGGAGCATCGAAGAATATATCGCGGTAGGTGGTATTGGATATTAGAAGGTCAAAAGGAGCTTTTCCGGAAGCGACAACTATGATTGGGGCCCAAGTGACGCCACTCGAGTTATTCCAGTGGGTAAGCCAATTCTTGGCTCGGAGTTTCTCAAGCTGTCGATTTACATATGGCCAAAGATCACTACCATCTGATTTGAAATCCAGAAAGAGTGTAACAGTAGTGTTTGGACTGGATTGAAAGATGCCACTCCAGTCATTTCCATCTGAGTGGTTGGAGCCCTTATTCATACTCTCAAGGATGGCAAATAAAGGTTCAATGTAAAGGCTTTGAAGTGTGCGGCCTTGTGTCAGCGACCATGCAGAATGGCCTACTAAAAGATCGTCGTTCCCTGATTTTGTTGGGAGATATATGTCTGCTTCTACGCTAGTGCTTCCAGCCGCCAAAGCTTCGAAAAGTGGGACAGTACGCCAATAATCGTTGTGTGAATGGCATGCTATTGGTGTAATGCCTTCGGTAAAATCTGATTTCCAAGGGGAAAGCAAGCTGATAGAATCTTCAGGCTTTCGCCAATCATCTACTATGGAACTGACTCTGTTCGAGGGAACTTGAGGTCTATGTCGACGAGGTAAGGTCAGAAGTAAAGATAACCATATCCTAAGAGAGACATAATTAAAATTTGAGGTCTCAGAGGATCAAGACTTTGAGCAAAAATACTTACAAGGTAGCGATAACTCCAAGCACAATCATGATACCAATGATGCGAAACAATCGTCTCCTGAAACTGAATTTATCATGATCGTGTTGTATTTTTTCTTTTCTGTTACCGCGGAGGAGGCCTTTCCAACTGCCATTGCGATGGCTAAAGCTATCATCGGATGAACACGAAGAGCGCTCTTCATTTTCTTTAAGCTCTGAACTTGTTAGTTGTGGCAATCTCTCTCAATATCACTGATGTACACACCAAATGGGTGATTTGCCATATTGCTAGCTCAATTGTCAAATCTTCTCAGCGAAATTAGTGTGAAGATGCAACCAAAATTTTACCGAAGAAGAAGTTTATGGAGAATCTACTCTAAAATTCATGAAATCTATCGATTTAGAGAAGGAAATCTTTGAAAACATCAATAATGACGAGTTCCTAACGAAAGATGAGATATGTCTTGCAAGTACCTTATATTCTTCTCCAAGGTATCATAAATAGAACCATTGTTCCTTATAATTTTTTTCATTGTGCCTCTTGACAATGGTGCCACCTTGAAACATGATCTCTGCGCAGTTCACGAGACTCCTATAGGATGAATCCTCTCATTCTCATCATCAGCTGTGAAGACTTGGCAAAAATAAGCCAAAATGTCGGGTTTGTTAGAGGACGTCAAGATATGCTTATGAGGTATAAGATCAAAAAATGGCCTGGAGAGCTTTATTTGAAACAACAAGTAAGTTTTCAAGGACCGCAAATGTTGTGCACAATAATTGTCTGACCACCTTCTTGTATTAACTCAGATATGAGATTTGACTTGGGGTTATTTTCTGCCAACCGGGGTGACAGTGTGCCTTGTGGCGTAAATCTTACCCATCTAATTATGCAAAACTATGGCTCAGCCTTGAATCCTTCTACGTAAGTTGTGTGACCCTGATTCCGGTTGACTTTGCCGTGATTACTTGCTTACTCGCTGTCAGGGATTCGGGTAGCATTCGCTTAAACAACCGAGCTGCGAGGTTGAAACAGGACTTGCGTAGAAGTACTGTGTAACGTTCAATTGATGGATTAAATATATAGGCATCGATGGGTTTAGAAATTAGTGTTGCTTTAGACACAGCAAATTTGTATTAGGATTTACCATCAATGCGATCAACTCATAGTTCAAGATATTTAATCAGATAGTTTTTTGAGTTGGCCAACGTATTTCGACGGAACCTGGGCCGCAATAACTACGTCAACATTGAAATATACACGAAGAGAGTATTATGCTACGGAGTTGGTAAATTCTAACTTGATAGTCTCGCAAATAACAATAATAGAAAACGAAAGTATTATGGTAAAAGGTAATTGAGAGTGCAAGATCAAAACTTATGTGTAAATTTGTTTGAAGAAATTGAATTGAAGTCTGAATAATCGATACATAAACGAGTAGCCATAGAAAGAAAACAAAGTCTATATTGAAGCCACCCAACCTTTCCATAATTGCCCTAAGAAACCTTATGTGCCGTAACATACTGAAATCCTCTCTCTCTACACCACAACACACCTACAGAAAAATAAACTAGACGACATCTACCAACCATAAACTCCTAAAGTGTTTCCATGAGCATTCAAGCCTTCCATTCGATAGCAACTGCTCTCTCAACCAATTCTTCTTCAACCAAGTCCTCTCCAGTGAAGTCCTCTTCAGTAGAATCCTCTCCAGTGAAATCCTCTTCAGTGAAGTCCTCTTCCATCAAGTCCTCTTCAATCTCATCTCTCTTGCTAGCAGGTGCACCAGTCCCAGTGCAATAATCATCATTCTTATCACCACCAACGCAACCGGCGGCGCAGAATTCGAGGAGCTTAATATCTCCGTGCTCAATGCAGGCCCAAAGGGATTGCTTTACATACAGGTCTGAGGTCGGGAGGTTTTTTGCAAGTAGATTGGTGTTGATCTTGGTGATGTAATCGCCTATTTGGAAAAGTGTTAGTGTGAATACTTTAATTTCTAGGACTGGAGATAATTTTTGCAGTGATAGATGATGAGAGAAATTGACACTGACCTCTTTTAAGAAGGTATGTACCACAGTAGATACCACCTGTGTTGCAGCTCTTAGCGGCGACAATGCTAGAGAGCGCAGAGGCAAGAATGATAGTGATAGTGGATAATTGAACCATTTTGAAGATCTAGGATATGAAGATAGTGTTTTGAACGAAAGTTTATCGTTGGTTTTGTGCTTTGCGTTGGATTTGTAAGAG
The DNA here is from genome assembly GCA_004786225.1 of Botryotinia narcissicola. Taxonomy (NCBI): domain Eukaryota; kingdom Fungi; phylum Ascomycota; class Leotiomycetes; order Helotiales; family Sclerotiniaceae; genus Botryotinia; species Botryotinia narcissicola. The sequence goes on along the minus strand of PQXJ01000306.1, from coordinate 30,552 downwards.
AGAGGTTTTTATCGTTGATGATAAGGATAGAATTCGAACATCAGTGAAGGATATCCCCTTATGTATCTCTGCAGTGCAGTCGCCAAGCATAGATTTAGGTCAAGAAGATGATTCTCAAGCCTCAATGTCCAGAAACAAAATAAAATTGGCTCGGATCCTGTGAAGGGCTCAGCATGAACAGGAGCATCGAATGAAACTTACAACCATCATATCATCTTGGCAGTGATAGAAGTAATATTACATCAATGTGATTGTAGCCCCAAGAATGAGATGATCTTGTCGCCTTGGGGGACTCACTGGAGGCCATAAGGGTGAACATAGTAACATTTACATCCATGTAGGTAGATTGTACCTCATTTATCTGAGAACTTCAAAGCAATTGGGTGACGAGATACGATTCAGCTATAGCAGATACAGTGAGTTGTTTCCGGCAGGCTTGAATAAAGAAAGCTCAACACATATACATAAGCCATTTAAATCATTCTTGCCTACCACTAGGCAAATTATAACCTAGCCCACCTTTCTATATATTCGTTCATCTCGCAGATCTCTTGAATTCGGGGTTTCAATATATCCTTTCAATAAACTTTCAATCGAAGCTCGGATCAACACGAATTACAATGAAGGAGGCAGATTTCCCAAATCACCTGGGGTCAAGTGGGCTTTCGTCTTACAAATTATAATGGCATAGATACTTGTAGCATTACTACTGTAACTCCATTCGAAAAGCGTGTTTATCGAGTTTTTCTTCAACAACTTTGGCGACTAATGTTGAAATAAAGTTAAATTTAGTCAAGATGTATTACTAGATGACTCGACGTAGCTGAATGGAGGATTCGCATATTTTACGTTTAATGCATTAAAACTCTGCTATTTTTATTCAATTCTCTTCCACATGATGGATCCCTCACAAGCAAGTGGTGCTTCTTCGATTTCGACATGTAAATTTCAGGATCACGATGATTATGTTGTTTTGAAACGAGTGTAGATATTCAGAAGTGTTATCTTATATTGTTCTATGCAGAAACGTCGAACATGTCATTCCCAATCGGTTCTCCAGAAGGTATACCGTGCCGTTTCAATAAGCACGACTCGCTTATTCTCCAGGATATTCGAAATCAAACGTGAGGCCTTGGCATAAGCCACCTAAGGGGCGCTGCACGTCTTACCGTGGGACAATCCTTTATAGTCAGCCGTAATGTTACACAGTACGGCGCAAATGCCTACTTGTATCTACTCGGTAAGCTTACATGGCGTCATTATCTACAGCCTCCACAATCTCACGATCTGTCGAAGGTAGTATTTTCCTGTGCCTCATGTCTTGAATCCATCGAATCTTGTAAATATGAGACTCGAGAGTAATTACCCTTGCATAATTCTGCCGATACTGAAAATTGCCAGGCGCTTGTGGAATAATCGTGAATCATGAGGTTCGGGTTACACATAATGATGGATTATCTACTTAGAAATCTGATTCCGAATGCAACCATTCTTAGTCTAATCCACGATTTCATGAATCGGAGATAGCTTCCCACGAGCGTTGTCATTTTGCACCGCCGAACCCTCGTAATCTTGATATCTCTCAAGTATTGTATAATTATAGTTCTTGTCATTCTCGCTAAACTTCGCCACTGTAAATCTCCCAAAAGTCCACTACCAGATCAAATAACATGAATACAACAGTCTAAAGAAGACACATTCAAGGCTCGCAATTTCACAACTATATGGAATCTATGAGAGATATTCCACAAGCGAACAAAGCATTTCCGGCCTGTTCACTAAAATTCATAAGGGACAAAGTCACGCTACCACAGAGCTCCAATTTGCCAATATCTAGTTGAAGTTTAATGGTTTAAGCTACGGTCACTGAAACTCAATCTGGAGCTGACCACTCAACTTGTACTGCTCAAAGAGACTAGCCATAATTGTAGAGAATCTTGGATAATACTAATTCGACTCTTATAGGCTTTATTCTAATACATTCCAGAGATTCATAGCGAAGAGCTTGTCAAGACTGTTTAAGATGCTGTAAATACTTTTGCATACGCTTTGTTCAGTTCTCAATGTGATTTGTATTTCGGGGCGTAGCGGAAGAAGCTTATATATTGGATGTTACGAAACTTTTGTTCAGCGTAATGTTGATTATATATTTGTATATAATCATAAAATAACTTTTCCAGGCTAGCCCCTCAGTATTGTTAAATATCCAATTTACTGATATTGATACTATATTAAAGTATTTAAGGTTCATAAGAGTATAAATACAAAATTTAGATTAAATTATCACATTTCAGGATTATCTTCTACATAATTCAAAAGATAGTCCAGCAGAAGATACACTTTATTAATTCTTATTTTCCCCTATCAATACGACTTCCAGATGCGTGGCTTGAGTTCGTTGCAAATAATCTCATAAAGCAGCTAAAGTTCAGACTCGAAAACTTTAACTCCAGTCAACTTCAACCATTCATCGAAGCCACCTTCACAGGCAAGCTCGACAAATTGAAAGAGTTGCTTGCCAATATAAATAACTTCGCCGAGAAGAACGTTCAGACTCTTTTGACCGCAGCGGCACGGAAGTTTCAAACATCTATCGTTGATTTCCTCCTCTCGACATTCCCGTCTATCCCTCTCGAAGACGAAGTTATCGAGCAGCCGTCTACGTACCATCCACAGACCTCTTTTCGGTTCTTCTTTCCAACGGTCCAGCATACATCAATCGCCAATTCGACGAACGGGGTACGCACATTACATTAGCTTGTATGTCTCGACAACCACTTAATCAGCCACTTGAGTTTTTGGAGTTTTCGTTGAAGGCAGGCGCAGATCCAGCTCAGAACCCAGATTTTGCTCTTCCTCAGTTGATAAGCGTAGCAGGGTTCTATGGCGACATTAGAGTTCCAGAGGCTTTGTTGAAGTATGGCGCAAGCGTGGAGGGCTTTGATCAGGAGATCGAGGCCGCGTTGAAGTAGGAGAACGGGCCCATTGTGGGGTTTCTCATGGAGCGCAAAGAGGAATCTAAGGCGAGAAATTGAAACAAAGATTTAAAAAAATAACTAGAAGGTCGCTCAGAGTCTTGCTGCTGGAATATCATGTATCTCATACCTCTTTTTCGAACAGTGTGATCTATCGATATCAATGGTGATCAATAAGCTGGCTCGATCATCATCCATTTACTTCTTCTCTACCTTGTACCTTGGAGCTCCCGAGTTGAATATTTCCTCAAACATAAAGCACGTTTTCTTTTCCACATCAGAATTTAAGAACACATAAATCTAATCTAAACCACATAAAATTATACAATAAATATATCATGGCCCAGAATATGAATGAATTGAATAAACTCATGAATAATGAATCTCCCTTAACTTTATGAAAAAATGACCTCCCGAGTCGGAGAAAAACTGTCGTTTCACGTGACCTGTGAGAATTCACGGAAACAGGGGGGTGGTTCTGCACTAGGTAAGATCTCACTTTATCTATACCCTTTATCTAATCATATCTTATCTCACCTATCCATCCAGGTGGAGCTCCGTTAGAATCCTTTGCATAATTTGACTAAGAACCAACCCATGAATCCCCTCAAGTCAAGTATTGCCTACGTTCTATTGGTCATATCGCGGCTGATGTTCTTCATCACGACGTTCTTTGTAAAGCTTCATAGAACTAGATGCAGACAAGTATGAGACACTATATCTTGCTTTCAATCAATTCGGTCGTATTGCCCCTGTTCCACATAGTTCCGAGATGCATGCTCATGGCTATAAAGATAGGAGTCAGTCTCTAGACGATGACTTCTCTTTTCTCATATATTCAACATCTTTTCACTAGAGCACACAATCATCATTAATGATAATACAAACATGGCTCATCACATCTCAAGCATTAGCATTTGCGTTGCATTTGGTATCTCTTTAGCGACAGCTTCTGTTCTGCCAAAGGATAGTCAAGTTAGTAATTCGACCAAACAATGGACCTTCGATGAAGTGTGTACACCCTATGACCCCTTCCCCAGACAGATAAGACTACCATGCAAACTCTTACTAATTCAGTATCTTCTAGATTCCAGCTTCAACTGATCTCATTTGGTATCCATGCTTTTGGAACTATTCTTGCGCCATGTTGGATGTGAACTGCCCTCTAAAAACATAATTCTGACTGCCGGAAGTTGACTTTCTAAACTGCAGGTTCCTCTTGATCATTCCGAGCCAAATGGAACGCGCGCTTCGGTTCCATTAATCATGATAGCCGCCCAGAGTAATTCAACTGATGGCGAATATCAAGGAATGCTCCTCACTAATCCAGGTATACTTTCTATTCCGTTTATCTTCTCTTTTTGCTTGATGACTGAATCCTAAATTTTCTAGGTGGACCTGGTAATGCAGGTGTTGATTTTCTCCTCGAAGATGGATACTCAGTTCTACTTCCGGTGGTAGGAACAAACTATGACATTGTAGCATTTGATCCCAGAGGAATGGGACGTAGTTTCCCGCTCGCGGATTGCTCATCTGTCAGTTCATCAAAACTTCGTCGACGAAATTTCGGGCTTTCGGGACCGGAATTAGATTCTTCTTATTGGACGGAGGAATTTCAAACTGCACTACAGTTTGGAGCGGAATGTAATGCAACAATGGGAAGATCTGATGAGGCTGGACCGCACATGTCTACAGCGGTTCTTGCTGCAGATTTGCTTAGTATTGTTGATGCTTTTGCTAAGACTGAACGTGGTCAAGATGTCAGTTCGTCATCTTTTCTTAACTATTGGGGTTTTAGTTACGGATCCTTCATTGGTGAAACCTTTGCATCGATGTACCCAGATCGAGTTGGCCGTTTTGCAATTGATGGTATGTTGGATACAAGCTTCCAAATTCCCAGCACTCATCTGGTCTAGGTGTTGTCGATCCCGAGGATTATATTTCTGGAACGGAACTTAAGGATATTTACTTGGAGGATGCCGTCATTGACTCTTTCTTCTCATATTGTCATTTGGCTGGTCCCTCACTCTGTGATTTCTACACAGGTAATAGCTCTGAAGATATCCGTCATCGCTTCGAAAACATTTTCCTTCCACTCAACACATCATACGCTTTCGCCCAAAACTGGACAAATGCCACCACCATTCAACAATCTCTCGAATCCATCAAATCTACAGTCAGATTGACAGCCTATACACCTATCGAATCTTTTCCCATACTCGCTACTCAGCTCGTCGCGTACGAAGCCACGCTTTCAAACTTGACTGTCGCCGCAATCGAAGCTGCTAGTAACATTGGCACCACAACACCCTATTTTACAGGAACTGTTCCTCAACTAACCGAATGGTTTATTTGTGCATTCTGTGGTGAAATTCCTTCAGTTTATGGAAAGACATACGAAGAACTCAAACCACATATCGACACGAGCGAAGAGGAAAGCTTCTTGACTGGAGAAATATGGGCTACGACTCTGGTGCTATGCTCAGGATGGCCTATCACTGCATCTTGGAGATATGCTGGTAAGTATAAATGCTGCAATTAATTATTTTTGGCTGATCATTATAGGTCCCTTTGGTGGTGATACAAAGAATCCTATTTTGTTTATCAGTAATACCCTCGATCCAGCCACTCCTATTGAGAAGTAAATCCTCTCTTCCTTTGAAATCATTGCAAAATTGACCGGCATCGTTTTACAGTAGTCAAAGATGGGCACCAAGATTCAAGGATGCTCAAATCCTCGCAATCGAAGCTATCGGTGTAAGTCTTTCCAACTCTTCTCCACGTTAGGTTCCTCTAATTGTTATAGCACACTTCGATGGCGGCCAACAATTCTTGTGCAAATGAGAAGATTTATCGTTTCTTTCAAACTGGGAATCTACCAGGCCGTGATTCAAGATGCGCTGTAGAAGCTGGCCCGTTTGGGGTTACTCCTGAGAGGTCGGTTTTTATTGAAAAAGATGATTGTTAGAGTGAGCGTTGCAAGATTACCATTGGGATTCATTCGGATCTTCAGATGGTTGGTTCTGTTCTTCATTTCAATTTCTTAGAATTGGAAGAAAAGATTGAGAATATCGATATCCTTGTTTCTCTCACCAGTGGTATACTCTGACAAATTATGGAAGTGAAAATACCATCTCTATCTATTACGTTCACATTTCATGCCACTTCAGCGCCTTTTTCTAATCTCTGTAGCCCTTTCAATGCACAATGTATCTTGTCAGGTGAGTTCCACACTTCTAACATGAAATGTTCTAGAACTAGGATTTTCCATTCTCAAGGCAGGCTTTGAATGTCATGTACTGAGTATGACTGGAGGAGACCGAACAATCTAGCTTATTCGATGGTTCAAAGAGAACATTCAAAGTCTCTAAAACATTTATTTCCAAACAGAGCTCGTAATATCTGAACAAAATTTGTTTTCCTGGATTTTTGATGTTAATTCTACTTTTGCGGTACATCGTCATGGTAAGTGCGGCACTGGTGGCATGCCACCTGGCCAGCATCAATAACTTTCTCTTCTAGTTAATATACATCTTACTTGTTGATCATGATCTATCATGATGTCACTTGTGGTTGCTGATTATCTGAATATTACTCTTTTCATTATGAGAATGTTATCTCAAAACTCTATCACCATGATGTGTCTTCCACAAATCTACAACCTCGAATATCTTATCGCCCACTCACACCCACACTCACATCCAGCACTCAGCCAGGCAACTCTCCAACTCCGCCTCGAAATTCCTTAGAAATTCCACTGATATCCACATCCGCTCGTACTAGCATTTCCCTGAAACCTCAGCTCCGCATCCGCTTTCGCTTCTTTCCTCTCAGAACGATTGGTATAGACATCCTTGCACTGCACACACACACAATCCTTAAACTCGAAAATCTTCGGAGCATAAGGCAGAATGGCCCTACAATATCCAGTGACACGGATCCGATTAAACGTTTTCTCCAATCTCTCTCTATCCTTATCTACCACCCTACCGCTCTCCCCTCCAGTGTCACCCTCACCACACCATCCCACTCCCTCTCCACTCAGACCCCCATACCCTCCAAACCCACCCAAAGCAACCTTTTCAATACTATCTCAGAAACCAAAAATCCCCATCAAAAAGAACGGCGCAAGATGTACTCCCCCCAAAAGACACACATCTTCTCCTGACTTTCCCTTCGCTAACTCTCTATTCATATATCTCCACCACCTCGCACCTTTCTCCCACTTCTCACTCGCAATTTCATCCTGCGTCTTCGCAATCTTCGGCAATATCGGCTTATGAAAAGGTTCCATCTGATAGAGTCCCGTTTCTGCGCTCTTGACTTCCATTTCGTAGTCCTCGCATCGAAATGCATCATCTCCTTTGCCTATCGCCTTGAACTTCGTGTCCCATGACTTCCAGCTCTGTGTGGAGAACATGACGTAATGTTCTTGTTGGAGAGCGTGGATGTATAGATGGTATTGAGTTATTAGTTTTATGTCGGCGTAGGGTTTGTCGAGACAGAATGCATGAGTACAATTGGAGGGATCGTAGACACCGATTCGGGAGGCATTTTCGGCGAGGGAAAGGAAATTGCGGATTTGGAGAAGGGCGATCTGGATGTGTTGTTGGATAGAGGTGAGATCTTTGGAAGAGGCTAACACGGCGAGAATGAGATGTGTATGAGCGATAACTAATCGGTGGTCAGTAGGTTGAGAAGTGAGAACACGGGCAGTGGGTGAGCATTCGACGTGATGGAATGGAGAATAAAAATAACAAAGATATTCATGGATGGAGAGAATGGCAAGTCAAAGCTTCCATAAATATAGTAAACTTTCCAACTCACAAAGATATCCACGTTCCTCAATTTGAAAAAGCAAATCATTACATTTCTCATAACAGAGCGCTGCTTGCTGTGTATCATATGAGAGCTTATATGCGGCGTTGATCTGATGCGTCGATTAGTATTATTATCATGAACTCCACTTGCTCATCTCAGACCGACAAACATTAGACAGATCGAAAAGTCGAGATGAAAGAATAAACATGAGTATCTGATGGACAACTTACTTCTTCAACCATACCAATATAGTCGACTACAGGCCATTGCGTCTGCATCCTGAGTATTGTCGGCCGATAGATACGCTTTATTCTAATGCTAGATGGTGCTTGTCTTTTAAAAATCAAAGGAAAATACTGTCAGTGCGTTGTAAATTGATTCGGGAGAAAATGGATGATCTATTTCTCAAAGGTAAGTAGACGAGCTAGTGGGTGATTTCCTGGCAATAAATAGAATTGATAGCCTTGAATGTACGGAATCATTATCACGAAGACTCGAGTGAATCAACCGTATGCATCATTGAAGAGGGGTAGTCTACCAATGTGTAAATTGTGAAAGTGAATAATTACAAGGTGGGAATTACTGACCCGAAGATTGAGAAACATCAGACGAGAGTCCCTCTGCTTAACAAAATACATCGTCTTTTCTCGAATGTCAACTTCAGTGGCTCTAGTATCAACAAGATTCTTACCCTATTCTTCCTGATCAATCCTCCCACGAGAGTTCAATGCCCTAATATCAACTTCCTCTTTCCCTATGTTCGCTTAGTTCTTTAATACCATTTCTACCCTTTTGCAAGTCTCCTCCACTACTAAAAGATAGACTTTCATTTCACTTTTTCTTGCCAGCCCTTCGTAGAGCATGGATAGCAATCACTTTCAATATGGTGATGAGAGGATAGAAATCGGAAGGTCACCCAATTGCCAAGCAATTTGACCTTTCTAGAGCCTCAAGGATATCCGCCATAACGAGACTAGAAGAGGAAAGGAAGTAGGAATGAGAGGAGGGTGGCGAGATAGGACAATTTAACAGCGATTGTACATTGGCACCAAATAATGTAATGACATTTATTGTGTTTTTCATTTCTGTTGTAAACTCTGATATCTAAAACAAATTGTACCAAGGTTATGTTCATACGTATATGAGACATTGATTTACTTATTTTTAATTCCTTCCACAGGAATTCTGTCAGCACCTGCTTCCTCCACAACAGTATGGACATTTACTTCCTCCTTCATAAATGGGAAGGTCAAAACCTCCTTAATACTGTAGTTATCGGTTAAGAACATGACCAGACGATCAATTCCCATACCCCAACCAGCTGTTGGTGGTAAACCAAACTCTAGTGCTCTGACGAAGTTCTCATCGATCAATTGAGCTTCATCATCACCTTGATCCTTCTGTCTAGCTTGCTCTTCGAATCTGAGACGTTGCTCAAATGGATCATTCAACTCAGTATATGCGTTGACAATCTCCTTCTTGCAAACAAATGCCTCGAAACGTTCACACAAACCAGGCTTGCTACGGTGGTGCTTAGCGAGTGGTGACATCATCTTGGGATGCTCAGTGATGAAAGTTGGGTTAATGCAGGTTTCTTCGATAAATTCACCAACAAGCTTATCAAGCATACGGGCGTTTGTGAGAGGAGGTGAGCATTCAACCTTCATCTTCTTGAGAACTCTCTTGAAGAACTCATTAGATTCGTCGGTGTGCAACTCATCCGCAGGTGGGAACTTCTCTCCGGTTGCTTCCTCAAGAGCTGGAATCATCTCAATACGCTTCCAAGGCGCAGCCCAGTTGACTTCATATTCTTCTCCGTGTTGAGTGTGGAACTTGGTAGTTGTACCTCCAGTGATGTGCTTGACAAGACCAGAGACCAATTCTTCGGTCATGTCCATGGTATCATAAACATCGGCATATGCCATATAGAACTCACAGGTTGTGAATTCAGGGTTGTGTGTTAGATCGATACCTTCGTTACGGAATTGACGTCCCATCTCGTAAACACGGTTCATACCACCAACAACAAGCATCTTAAGGTAAAGTTCTGGAGCAATACGCATGAACATATCCATGTTAAGGTCATTGTGGTGAGTCTTGAATGGCTTGGCTGTGGCACCTCCAGCAATTGAATTCATCATAGGAGTCTCCACTTCCTTGAAATCCCTCGAGTTGAAGTAATTGCGAATATATGCAGTTATGTCGGAACGAGTCATGAGAACCTTTCGGCTAGTGTCATTCATGATCAAATCAAGATATCTCTGGCGATGTCTCTTTTCGTGATCTTTGAACCCGTAGTACTCATCTGGAAGTTGTTGTACACAAGGGGTGAGCAAAATAATCTCTGTCGCAAAGATCGAAAGTTCTCCCTCTTCTCCCTTCTCAATCTTGTTCTTTGGTGCAGTTCGTCCTGGGTATCCAACAATACCAATAACATCTCCACGACGTAAAGGTTCTTGCTGACTTTCAAACGATGGGGCTCCCTCTCTAGACTCCTGGAGTTGGCACATAACTTGAATCTTGGTATCCTCGGACTTGACATCGTAGAAAACAAGCTTGTTTCCCGAAGCACGCTTGTTATAAATTCTGGCTCCGAGGCGGATCTCCACATCTTTCTTGTGTTCTCCTGACTTCAAATGGCCGAAATCCTTGGCGAAGTTCTGCAAGTTATAGTTCTGCTGGAATTTGTGTACATATGGGTCGGGGGAGTTGGCTTCTTGCTTGTTGTATGCTGCTTGCATCTTCTTGATTTGTCGCGAACGGATCTCAAAGTATTGCTACGAATCAATTGTTAGTCAAGATTCACAGTCGAAATCCCGAGAAATAAATACTCTTGGATCCAGATCCTTCTCCTCGGCTTCAGCGTTGCTCTTCTTGACCGCGGCTGGTCTTGCTGGAAGAGCAGCAGCTTTCTTTGCCTTTTCTTCTTCCTTTTGTCTCTGCTTCTGTCTCTTCTTCAATTCGGTCTTGGAGACCATCTCTCCAGTGACCTCGTCGAGTAGCTTAGCTACGCTTTCCGTTGGTGCCGACATGATTGCGGTTTATACAATTGCGTTATGAATGAACAAAACAATGGTAAAAAGGTAAAGGAAGGACGTCGATTTATTTACAAAAATTATGGTGGGATGAATTTGGCGGGGTTGAGTCACTTGTTAGTGTGACTCGCTAGCGTGTTGACGTGAGTCCATTCTATAGCGGCGGGATGTGCCATGGGCTAAAGTGGCATTAAATAACAATAAATCGATCGGTTTATCAAGTCAATCTAGCTAATTTAAGTTATAATATGGATAATCATTATAGCGGCATCGCAGCAGATGGCTAATGGTTACGGCGGCTCTAGATAATATCTCCAGTTTGAAATAAGATCGTAGATCAAATTTATTTACTCACGCCTTGATGTAAATATGATAAGGGCGACACCAGTATCAAAATCTAGCTCCCCTTTCAAAGTTCCACGATTAATCAGATTACCATTATCTGAAGACAATATCTTTAAATCTATTTTTCAGGCTTGACTAGGGAGTATGTGGCTGAAGAAGTCAATATGATTAGTATCTGTCTAACAGATATGAATATCAATATCAATGAGTATGGTAAAGCAAAGTCTCTTAACTATATGAGTACATACAACTTCGACATGTAGATAGTTTCGATCATCAGTCCAAAGCAACTCGGAGTATTATGACTGTTTTATAGCTTCAATATCAAGCTCTAGTATATATTGCAGGCTATTTTTAATCCTTCTAACATCAAGAGCCATGTAAGAATACAACCAATTATGAATAATACCAAGAGTTGAGATGGAGAGTCATTTTGAGATTTATGTCGAATTTCAGGTTTCCCATTTACGATTTACCTTCTCATTCTAAATCTCTCCTCTCAAGGAGAAACGAAGATCGCCTTTCCTTTCTCTCTTCCCTACCTCTTTGGTAAAACCATACTATTTTGTTATTGCAGGAACAAGCACCCAGTATTCTTTTGCTCTTTTGATATCATGTCTCGATTTATGAACAATTGCGAATATATCATTAGTGATACCTAAAAGATATTTAAAGTAAAAACTAGCCATTCGCCTGATTCCATGGGTATCACGCGCTGGATGAATGAACCATATTCCCAAATCAAAAACGTACCCCATTCGTAAGACAAACCTACCCGTCATTCCTACCCTTCACATTACATACCACACCTCTGTGTCATATGTCTACACCTCGGACCATAATTGCGATTATATCGTCCCTATCGCTCACTCCAACACATCGTTCCACTCATTGATCAATCTCGCTAAGATTTCTCAAGAACTTAATCCTCGCATGAATTCTCTCATCACCATGTTTTTCCCTAACTCTCTCGTATTCTTTCCCTTTCCTCCTCTCTAACGCATCATCATCTCTTTGTGTCCAGATTCCTGCTAAATCGTCCGGGACCTCGTGTCTCATTTGCAATTGGTTCATGACCGGACTTGCAATATCAAAGTCATAAGTTGATGCCTTCAGAGCTTCGTAGATAATATCTTCGGAATAGCCAAGGGCAATATATTTAGCAAGCTCAATATCAACGATATCCTGTGAATCTGCTTCCGCTTCCGCTTCCGACTCTGCAGATGAATCTCGAGATAAGTCAATAATGGGGCCTGGGGTCCTCTTCCTCCGGACTGGAGTTGGAGATACTGGTAGAGCTTGAGTATCAATGTCTGGGTAATAGAAATCTTGCTTCTCTGGCTCAACCGTAAGTTTTTTTGCTGAAGCTTTCCGAATCAATTCTCGTGGTTTCTTCTGCTGAATACGAAGAATTCTTTCTCGAGCTTCACGATCGCTATCATCCTCACTGCTACTACCATTATCATTCTCGTTAATTTGGTATTTGAGCGGCGATATATGACGGGGTGGCTGTGTAGCATTGAAAATATGCTCTGGGGTAGATGGAATCTCTACCTCTTTACCTTTGCCCTTGTCAGCCCTAACACGCTTAGCTTTACGCTTGGAATTGATTGCTGAAGAATCGCTAATGTTGGATAACCCATCGGAGTCAATCGCACGCTTCTTGGTTGACATAGTTGAAAATTGCTTAGAATTTTTCAATGGTGGTAGTTCTATAACTTCATCGTCATCCTCTGCATCCCTTTCGTGATCAGAGGGCCTTTGAACACTGCGAATAGTTGTATCAGCAAGTTGTGAGGCTATCAAAGTCTCATCTTGCGAGGCCGCGAACATAAGGATACTCTGCGGATCATTTTCTTCTTCGGTTACGACTCTTTCAAATTCGGATAAAATTTCGTCATAACAGCTCTTCAAGTCTTGCGCAGCCTTATAACGGTTGGCCATAGGGAAGCTTAATTTATCAGCTACCTCTTGCCATCGACTTTCAGCGTTTATCTTTTCAAAGCCGCCAAATACTATAACGATTTGCCAAAGTCTGAAGAGGGAAATTTGTTTTCCACGGATTCTGGGATTAAAGATTGGTTCTTCTTCATCCTCTTCACAGAATTGTTTTAGGGTTAGCGTGAAGTAGTCCTCTTCGGTCGTCAGCGATTTCATAAAAGGCCTTTGTTCCAAATCAAATTCCTGCGGTGCTGCCTCTGGTGTCTTTAGTTCTTGGTCGACTTTTGCTTTAGCATTTTGAGAAGGTGTAACAGAACTTCGAGCAGTGGCTTCTACCAACACTTCTTTAGACCGGGGCGTAGAATGCTTCGTTCTTGTGGTTACTTCTGGTGTGCTTAATTTCGAATCACCTCTTGATTTAACATTGCCAGAGGACGTAGCCAAGCTTTCAATAGCAGTTTCTGATGAGGGTTTCTTCTGCTTGTAGGTAGAATGATTTTTTCGTGTTGAGACTTCAGGTGTCTTTGGTTTTGGATCAACTCTTGATTCTGTGTAATGAGGCGTAGCGGAGCTTCCGGCAGTAGCTTTCACTGAGGTTCTCTCCGGCCTTTTGGTAGAATTATTCGTTCGCGCGATATCTTTGGTACTTTTACCACTTGGGGGATCAGAAACTTGCCGAACCGATGGAGACGATACAGACTTAACAGTTGTCTCTGTCTTCTTTTTCCTATTTTTCATCTCTCGGGAGCGAAAGTCTTCATGGAAATAGTTTCGCCATTCTTGAGTAGAATGACGCCCATACTGTATATCTTCATGTAAGTGGAGTTTCGTATAGATTAATAGGTGTCGAGCTTACCTTTTCAGTCCAAAACTCCCAAGCCTCAATTTCTTTAGATGAATCTATGTTACAAATATTCTCAAATGCATCTCGTAGAAGATCGTCATCATCTTTTGTAAAAAGTCCTCCAACCACAACCTTTTCTATCTCTGCCTCGGGGGATGAGGCCCTTGAAACTATTGGTCGGGGCGGTTGAGGCGGCGGTCGAAAGCTCGTGTGTTTTGCTGGGGCTGAGGAGGCAGGAACCGAAACTGTTCCACTCGGCACCACAGATTGTGCGCGTTCATGAGAAACTCTTGTTGCAAGAGGCTTAGCTCGCCCCTTTCTAGCAGATTTTGATTCCCTGCTGGGTCATGGTAAATTGTCATCGCGCTTATAACGTAACTTTCCTGCCTCATAAATGGGCAAAAGGTGCCTCTTCCAATGATCTAGCCAGGATTGATATGTATGATGAGGATACTGCAATAAGTATTAATCTAGGTTCAATGTAAATTATCTGAATATCAGGAAAAAGGTTCCATACCCGTTTTGCCAATTCAATGTATAATTCGTTGCCCTTGATAAATCGTTTCAAACGCTCTCCCTCCAAGACCCATTGGGTCAAGATTCGATCATCCTCCGCTGTAAAAGGTGTGCGCGTAGATTTCGCGGGTTGTGCATATGCTCGTTCTGATGCTCTTTCTGATGCACCACATCGATATTCTTCCATTTCTACCAATTTCCCAGCCTTCGCAGACTCTTCAATAAACTTCCATGAAATAGATCCTGGCGGCGCATCTTTTCGCGCACCATCTGCAATTATGATCTCGGCATTCTTTTCGATTTTTTCGACTTCACCCCCATTTGACTGTCGCAATGATTAACATGCTTCTTTCCCCTCCATTTTAAAGACACCCTTACTCTAATTATCTCAACCCAACTCGAGCGCATAGGAACCCGCTGAAGAATAAAGAATTTCATTCCTTCAAAAAGTACTCCTCCGCCCCCAACACCATCATATACAATAGAAGCCATGGCTTTGGTCTTTGCGACTGGAGAGGGATTGTCGGTCGCAAGTCGTTTGAGGAGAGTAAACTTAATCGGAAGGAAATTTGTATTAGAGGAAACGTTTGAAAGAAGCGAGTGTCTTCAAAAGATGCATTGATTTTTATTGATTGTCATTGATTGGCTCCTTTTCAATTAAATTCTGGTGTAAAGGATTGTTTCTTGTCACAAATTATGATGTTACCTACCCTTTAACATGAACCTTTGACGCGCTCAGAAAGCCAACACTCCGCGCGCGATCAGCTGATAACCCCTACAAATGGCATCGGGCTTGGCAACGATTACGCACCGAAGCAAAGGCTAACAACTTTGAAACTCACTCTTGATGCTCACGTAAACTGTAATATCATGAACTTCTAGACTGTATTGATTAATTTGTTTTCTTACTTTTATATTCATTTTTTAGAATATAGAAAACAGTTGATATTACTTAAAAATGGGTACTGTTCGGAACATTGCAATAGCTGTTCTCATTCTTTCTTTTTTCACATTCGTTGCTTTCTTCGGCAGGCTTCCAGCATTAAGGTATCACCGCTATCAAATCTCCTTATATTTCACACACTCACAACTTGATAGGAATACACCAATAGGTATTTTACATCGAGTAATATGGGTACATATTCCTCGTGGCTTTAGAGCTGCAGATGAGAGGTTGTCCAATGGCCGTCTCAGTGCATCGGTGGGAAGACTGGCTCATACATTATGGAATGATCGTCATCCTGTTGTTATGGTAATATTGGTTTTCTTTCAACTCGAGAAGGCATGAAGTCAAGTGACTCGTGTATCATTTATCGAGAAGCGCATATCTTCAAGTGGTATGGGTCGAACACATACAACCTACATCGAAGGATTGGCAATACATGACTTTCTTGCAGTTCGTGGTGCGCTGTGTGTCTCTTATTCGCGGGAGTGAAGAGTCCTTAGCCATGCTAACTGAGTTTAAGATATTCTTTATTCTTCTACTTTCAGTATCCGAGATTATGTTTTTGCCTTCAGCGTGGTCATTCATGAGCACGTCTCGCAAAGTAAAGGCAATTATTGCTGTGACATTACCCTATGTCTTCCTCTATCTCGCTGCTTCTTGTGATCCAGGATATATTACACCTTCGAATCACGTCCATCAAATGAGTATTTATCCTTATGACTATACCATTTTCCATCCTGGAAATCCCTGTCGAACATGTCGTCTACTCAAACCTGCCAGATCCAAGCATTGTCATGTTTGTAAACATTTCATCGCAAAATGCGATCACCATTGTGTCTTCATCAACAATTGCGTTGGTTACAATAACCACCATTGGTTTCTCCTCCTTCTTTTTACGACAGGAAATCTCACCACTTATGCTGTTTACATCGGAAACTCTATTCTTTCCACTTTCATTGTCGCCGTATATCCAGACTGGTCTTTTCTAGGATTCGGCTTTACCTGGTCTCGTTACTTCTCAATTTGGGGATGGGCACTACAAGAACATACCCGAATCGGTTCCATAACTCTCTTATGTTTCCTCATCACCCCCTTAGTCTATGGACTTTTTTTCTTTCACATATATTTAATTTGGTGCGGCACCACCACCAACGATAGTTTGAAATGGTCCGACTGGGATATCGAGATGGGCGAGGGATATGTTTTCAAACGCGCTCTCTCCGAAAACAGAGAGAAAAATTTACGAATAGAACCACCGTGGACACATTGGCCAGCAGAAAGTCAACAGATAGTTTTGCGTACAGCCGATGTACAGGATCCTGTCGGAGCAATCGGAGATGGAGAATGGCAACGTGTATGGAGTTTGAAGGATGTTGAGAACTTATATGATATTGGGTTTGTAGACAATCTAAAAGATGTATTTATTGGGCGGCAGGGTGTGTATCAAGTACCAGATAGAGAGGCCGATGTGCCGTTGGAGGAACCGGCGGTGAGAAGTTCCGAGCCAACGAATACGTAGTATTTATGTAGATCGAGATGTATAACCATGATTCTCAATAATCCATAATGCATATTTGCGGTTTATACATTTATAGTTACGGCAAATTACTCTCATGCCCTTTAGATACTATTGTATAATCTATTCATTATAGGCTAGATTCCAACCATTCTAGACTAGATTCTATAATGGAGAGAGGGTGGATTCTATAACAGAAGGATATATTCTATAAGAGTTGGTTAGATTTTAGTCATTTTTGACTAAAAAGGAGAATAGATTTTAGCTATCTGATATTAGATTCTATGAATATAACATTATTTTCCTTTAATTTCCTCTGATTTTTTTGATTTTTTTCTTTTAAAAGATTGTTATAAGCTGAAATCTATTATAAAATCTATACAGAAATTCTAAAGAGTATGAAAGTAAATCATCTCTTAATTTTAGAGCACGAAAATAATTAAATCGTTCTGAGGGGGGTATGGGAGTAATTTGCCATTCTAATTATGATCTTTCTGATCTACAAACTTCACGTCTTTCTTTCTTTCTTTCTTCCTTCTTACGTTAGTACATTCCAATCAATCACTCTACCTTATTATATCGTCAGCACTTTAATGGCAGCCTATCTGAAGCTTTTTGAACAGACCCATTATTATGACCTGCAAGTCAATGTACACCAAATTTCACCTCAAATGCCCAGGTTGATTGAACAAGTCAAATACTTCCAATCTAAATCATCAAAATATACCTCACAAAATTCTACTCAAGAACAAACATCCCCCCCTCCCATCCATACGATCTGCCCAAACGTCTCCCCATTCTCCTCGCCGTGCGAAACGCAATTTTCCCCGAAGGATGCGGTTCATGAAACTGAATACTCCGCTCAACATCCAATTTCGTAGGCGTAAACTGCCATACCGAACCGTACTGTTTTTCAGCCGCAAAGCCCGTAGATGTCATTGCGTAGAGGAAATCCGCCCAGGGAATTTCGCCCGGGAGATCATTGAGAGATGGTTGCCAGAAGAGAACTTTGAAGACTTTGATTGCTCGGGCTTTGAGCTTGAATGTTGTTTGAGAATCTGGAGTTGCTGCTGGAGCTGCTGTTGCTAATGTAGTTTGAGATTTCGTAGTAATCGCTGGACCGCGAGTCTTGGGCTTTGACTTTGGTTGTGGAGCAACAAATTTAGTGGCATCGTCGGAGTCAAATTGTGGTATTGGAGAGGCTTCATCGCGACCAGTTCTTTCTTGAGATTTAGTTTTTGGTACCTTTATTGGCTCGACCCATTCAGGTGTCCGCTCTTGCGGACGCACGGCGGTACAAATATGCTTGACAGCCTGAGTTAATGTTTGACCAGTGTTTCTTTGGTAGACCTCGTCCATTTTCTGCCAAAACTCGTCCAAGTTATATTCAGCTTTCCTCATGCTCTCCGTATTCTGTTGGTTTCTTCGTTTATCCGATGGATAATGGAAGCGTCCCTCGGCTGGAGATCCGAATTTAGCTAAGCCGGTAGCTTTGAGATGGCGATCCATGCTGGCAAGTAAACTGAGCTGCTTAGGAAACTCCTTCTCAATCTGATCTTTATGCTCTACCATCGCATTATCGTAACCAGCAGCCCATGGCAGATATATCTCCAGTTCATGATAGATCCGCGAGATGAGACCAAGATCAGAAAAGATTCGTGTAACCAGAGCCGAAAATTTTGCTTTTTCTTTTGGATCACGTTCAATTCTGCTTTCAATTTCATCTACTAGAGTAGGTAGGGTCATGAGGAGAAGCTGCTGGTCATTCCAGAGACTGTTGAAAAGCCACATCATCTCATCCTGTCCTCCTTTACTCCGAACTTGGATCATTGTAGAACCTGGTACTTGTGGCTCGCGAACGAATTTTGAACGATATGGTGGCGATGCTGGAACTGCCATCTTCAAATTTCTTATTGGGTCTTTCGCCATCTGGCTTAGCGTATATCTCAGCGTCAACAATGCCTTCATGTATTCTGATGGTAATTGCTTTTTTGGTGTAATTTTAGACGCATACTTCTTCTGCAGAAAGGCCAAGTGCTTGAGTTGTTGAGCGATGTTCTCCCATACGATCAAAGCACCATACGCATCGGAGACAACGTTTCCAATGACGTATTCCCAGAAAAGTGGTCTATCAAGCGTAGGATGTCGGTTTCCAAAGGTGTCAAGCAATTTTTCCTGTCTATGTTCGCTCCAGTCACCCATAACTTCGGCAAAATAGCCAGGATCTTCTCTCAAGTCTCGAATATAATCCTCAGCACTCATTCGTCTTGCCTCAACGATGGCCTGGAGACGACTGAAATCGAGTTTGGAAGGTAGGCGGTAAGGCGCTTCTGCAGCTACAGCTGCAATGGTCGACCAATCCGAACTATCTGTGAGTTGAGGCGGTTCTGGCTTGATCGATGCCTTGCTGATCAAAGAATCGGCATCAATGTCGTGGAGCAGTGCCTCACAGCACTTTACTAGCAGATCTAGTAGTCTTTGTTGTATTTCCAAAATCATGAGTCCCGATCCTGGTAGGTGTGCAAGGCCAGCGAATGTGTCCATCATAGCATCTTCATCTTCATCCCAAGAAATAAGACGACTGTAAGTTTGGACTGTTTCTCCCTCAAGCAGCATAGTATGAACATTAAGAAAAGCAGGCATGGTGGCAGCACTAACACGGCCGAGCTGCGTGGCTTCAAAATCCGTATGTGCGAAGACGTGAGGTGGATGCCGGCCTCTAGAGTTGATTAAAAGAAGAAAGGTTTTCCCTCTAACCAAATCTTCCACGTTGAGATATGGCCATAGATACGCTTCCCTGTGCTTTGTACCGTTGGTTTTCAGCTGACTTCCCTCCTTAATTAATGCCTCAAAATCCGGACGATGAGTCGCAGACATTCTTGGCCATGCTTGTAAGATAATTTTAGATCGATGAGCTTTTGATTTCTTCATCCATCGTTTTCGTATTACATCCTCATGCCTCTCTAATATCTGTCTTAGTCTATTCCAATTAGACAATACCTCGGTTGATCGTTCTTTGGCCTCTTGTCGAACCTTTTCTGGAGTAGGCAGAGATGACGGTGCAGGTAGACCCAAAGCTCCATAGTCTCCTGATTTAAACTGCTTCATTTGGTCATCGTCAAGGTGTGGAAGTGATTCTGAAGGTCCTGAAAGTCCGAGAGCTCCAAGATCTCCACTCAAAAATCTGTCAATAACATCTTTTGAGAAAGCCATTTTGCTTGCGTTTTGGGCACGCAATACGAAAAGAGCAAGGCCACTCAAATAAATCCACTCGATTATTGGATGATTGGAAACACTCGTTGATTTTTTCGGTTTATGATGTGAAATGATATGAAGTAGGATTGAATGCAACTTGAGAGCCCAATATGTTCATTTTGATCAACTTTATCAGAAATTTAAGTTTTATTGCGTAATGGAAAGTTTGATAGTTTGAAATCAAAAGACTTATTAGCAGTGGGGTGTTTGCGAGCATCGTAGCTTCCAGGTTTGTTCTCTTTTCCTTCACTTTTTCTGACTCTTTACATATTCTATAGTTTAGAACACCACGTATCAAATAGCCGCATCCGAATTAGTGTATGGGTTAACATAACTCGCTTTCACTATCACCTGATACAGAACCGAGTAGCCCCGGGTTCGATTCCCGGATTCGGAAGATTTCATTTTGCTTTTTTTGTGTCTATTCACATTTTCTTTACTCTATAGACAGCATCATCTACTTTGCCTCTCTTTTTCGCCCTGGAAACCACTTCTCCCTCACTCTTTTTGCTGCATTTTGAGAATGTGGGGTTGAGAGGGGTAGAGTCTCATGGGAATGGATATATAGTGGAGACGAGAAGAAAGAAGAAAGGAAATCTAATGCGCAGTAACAACACCCGAGACCATCAGTTTCTATATTGATGATGACGATGGTGATTGATTTAGTTCTAGTGGAGACTAACTACGACAGAGTAGGTAGGTACTTAAGTAATGGATTCCTTGTGCCTCCTACGTATACTTTGCCATCAATCAATCTCGCAATCTAATGCAAAAAGGGACCAAAAACCTAAAAGAGCGATCCACCTATCTACCAATCGGCACATATCAAGCCACAATAGAAAATGATTTCTTAGGCTAGATAGATGCTAAATACGTTAGATTGACACTAGAAGAATGTAAAACTGGCTAATGCGAATGGATTTCTTGGCATTACTCTTTGATGTACCGGTAGCTTCTTTTTCTTATCTATCTCACAAATCTTTCACTGACCGAGGCACGCGAGCAATTCTGAGATGATGATGGTTTCGATGCTAATCAATTTGTATTTCATAAGCTATGCTATGTACAATCTTATTATACTAATGAATGCTATGCCAAATTTATCCCAACTTCAAGGTGAAACAAAATCTATCTGGTATCTTTCTCATAACCAAGACCATACCTAAACTTTGCAATCGTATCATATTATGTCATCTGACATGAACTTCAAATCCTAATGCGAGTTCCAGAATCCAAACTCCTTCCCTTTTGCCCCCTCAGACATTACTGTTTGCCCAATGCATCCTCAAGCATCTCGGTAATAGCAATAACCTTTTCCTCTTGAAACCTTCTCCCCACAATCTGCACGCTCACATGCGCACCATCATAGACTTTCGGATCATCTGATATTCGTTAGCATCTCTCTTTCAAACATGCCAAGATCTTTGTAAACATACAGCATTTCCAAACCTTTTCATCCTCTGCATTTAGTGGTTTATATTCTGGATCGAAAACATCCACATTCTTATCCACCGTCGTAACTGGCAAGATAGCAGCGCTATAATCGAGAAGATTGACAAATGTCGAATACGCTATGCAATCATAATTAGCTCTGTTCACCCCACCTGCTATAGTCGAGAAGAACACATACCAATGTAATCAAATGTCATCGTAAGATTCGCAGGCATAGGAGCCAACGGAGTGATAATTGCATCGATAGCTCTACCAGTGCCGGTAAGTGAGACAGTGCTGTTCCAATAGTCCATGTATTCTTTTTGGTATTCGCGCTTTTCGACATTTACGGCGGCAATGTCGAAACCGGTCATTTGAGGTTTGAGAGTACTGTAATGGCCTTGGATTTGAGGGATCATGGGTTCGCCGGAGAGTGCTAGGGCTTCGTGAACTGGAGGTTGTGAGTTTATAGGTTTGAGAAATTTGAATGCTGGAGGGACAAACCATCTTTTCCTCCGTCAAAAGACCATGCTTTACTCTAGGTGGTTGTTAGAAAGTATTTACATGTAGGTGGAGAGTAAAACTTACTCCTATCGCACATCCTCTTTGATGAGAAGGTGGGTTCCACTAAAGTTTTGTGGTTAGCAAATATGTATATATAGAGTGGAAGGGTTTCTCATGATTCATAATATTTGATCATGCTTCCAACTCACCTCGATAACCTTGTGTCCAAGTCTCTTGACAGTATTAACCACGATATCAATAGCTCTAGCAACGGGAGGTTGAGGAGCAACCCCTCTATCGCACTTGAAGACTCCGAAAGCCAATTGACCACCGCCGTTAGATATGATAGCATCAAGAACCATTTGTTCTTGTTCGTCACGCCATGGTATTTCACATACTAGTGGATCATGTAGCCATGGTTGAGCACTAAGAATGCTCTTCATGACCAATTTCAAAGATCGAGCTGTTGTGGCAATTGGGCCCACAACCGATAAAATAGTATTTTGTCCAGCCAAACTGTTGGCCATACCTTCATAAGGCATTCTACCTGCCGAAGGACGAATGCCATAAAGACCATTGAACGCTGCTGGAATCCGAATGCTTCCTCCAATATCAGTACCAAAGCCTATTGGACTACCTCTCAATCCTATCAATGCTCCTTCGCCTCCTGAGCTTCCACCTGGTCCTAAGAGTCTGTTCTTTGGGTTCTCCGTTGTACCCATGATATTGTTGACAGTCTCACCCGCCATGAGTGTTTGAGGAACGGCTGTTTTACAAAACATTATCGCACCAAGACTTCGTAATTCTTTGACCATCTCGCTCTCAAACACTCGCTCTTTTCCTGTACCCTTCTTTCCTTCAAAAGTTCCAATCCAGCCTACATAGCCCATAGTGGTTTCCACACCTCTGACGTGAAACCTAAAGACTTGTGAGAAACTTACGTCTATCACGAAGAGCAAATTTACTGGTCTTTCAAGCTGACTGGTAATCCATGTAGTGGACCAATTGGCTTTTTGTGTTCAGCAAAATATTCGTCCAGTTTTTGCGCTTCCGAAATAGCATCATCGAAAAATATTTCATGCAAACAATTAACCTAAAGCAATATTAGAATCGCTATTCAAACTGGAGGTTAAATTGCTGACCAATTGATGCGCCAAAGCTGCCCGATGACAGAAAGCTTCACAAACTTCTCGTGACTTCCATTCGCCACTACTAGTTTTCTCTACAATTCCCACAGCGTCCGTCTCAGTAATCTCAATCTCTCGAGCGGAAAGAAATTGCTGAATATAATCGCCCGTTACATCTTTCTGTTCCTCGACCGAGGTTATCGAGTCCAAGCGCCATTTCTCAGGGATCAAACCGTTGACCGATTCACGCTTATTCTTTGCGATGATTTGCCAATCCGAGGTGATTGCATTTGGATGAAGTTGCTGGTTTCTCTCGAAGAACTTCCCGTACCAATGCGTCTTAATTTGAGATGCGGTAATGACGAGAGAATGTAAGATGTGTTTGTTCTGTACGTGCCACGATATATCTGATTTCGCTGGTTTGGTCGCTGCCCAAGAACCCATGATAGGCAAGGGCGACTGGCTATCTGCATCGCCGCCCATAATAATTTCTCCCATTGCTGTGTGGTCCATGGAAGAAAGAAAATTGAGATTTGTGTTGGTAGTACAAAGGGGTGTCGAATTTTTATATGAAATTTTTGCTCCAACTGATAAGGAATTGTAGTGTGTGTGGATTGTTATCAATGCATCGGGTAGTCTGTAAATTAGTCGGAAACTATCGCGTGGTGGTGGTTTAAGCATAAAGGGGCTAAATTGATATTGGCGAATCAACGGTCCGACTTTCGCTCTCGTACTTGTCGCACATTCAAATTGATTCTCTTATCCGTCATGAAATGTGGGAACTTTTTTATATCCAATTCGAGGTCTGCGAGATAATCTGGGCACGTGCCGGGAATTATCTTTGGAACTCCATGCCAAGCAAATCGGGAATCCTTCTGCATATAAAGTACATCGCCAGACCTGAGACGAAGAACTAAATGGTCGTTTTCAGATTTGGGACTGTCCAAGGCGATCATGAAGATGCAATCACAACCAAGACTGATGCTAACAAGTCCGCGATCAACACTCTCTGCGCCATCCCGATGTAACTGTAAAGTGTCTTTTGTAGAATATAAATTGACAATGGCTGCTTGCGGTTCCATTTCAGGGAAAAGTCCTTCAACAAGATTCGCAATATCACTTGGAAATTTTGGTGGCTCCTCTTCCGGATATACTTTATTTGTCCAGTCATATTGCCCCCCAAGAGTGATCCAGCGTAACTTTTTCGTCATGACTTCCAAGTAATTTAGTGCTTTTGGGTGTACTGTTGGATCCTTCGGCTTGGCAACAATTGATTCCCCAGAAGCAATTTCACGAGTTGGAAATTTGACATCGTAATGGGCATGTAGATTGGTCATGTGCTTTGGATCCAGAAGATCGCGGTGTACTATACGCCGGATCAACTCTTTCTGAACCTCTTGGGGAATGAGAGATGGGAAAACCATGAGACCTAGATCATGATTAGAAGTTGCTTTGCCGAAGGCTATTGGTAAGATTAGGGGAAAGAATGTAGAAAGAAAGAAGGGCTGGTCTTTTAGATACCACAATTTCTGAGGTGCGTAGAAATGTGAGGATTATAGTCTTGTAGCCAATCTAAAAAATTTGAATGGACTGATTTTTTGGGTCATTCTTATTTGTGGTAGAAGAAAGAAATGTTGTAATTCCTACCAGGTATAACTTCAGAACCATACGATGAGCCTTCTAGATGTGATCTAGACAAAGGTAACTCATGATCAAGTGGTCTGGTCGAACAACTCTTTTGCGAGGCGTTTAGAAGAGCAGCACCCATGAAGTCTTGGAAAGCTATGTTGCGCGCATCTCTGGGTAGGGTTTCTAGATCAATCATTCCAGTGATAGAAGGAGAATCTTCTGTGGCAGTATAAGTAGTCTGTTTACATAGCTTGAATGCTTCTTTCAAATGCCGGGGAGCACTTTGATGAAGCTCCTTTTGCTCCATCTTGGCCGTCGGTGTTGTGGTTTGATCTGGAAGGGTACTCTCCATCTTCGCGGTTGTTGACAGTATGTGGACGAGGGAAAGTATTTTCCCTGTTGATCAATTTGATAGGATTAGTTTGTCGAAAACTTTGTCCCGTATGAGGTGTTTGACTGGTACAAGGATTGTGAAGTTGTCTTGTGAAGTGTTCCAATCAACGGGTATGATCTGACTCAAGCTTCTAACGAACGAGGAGAGGTCACGACGTACTGGGCAGTAACCTTCTTAGGTAGGTTGCTAATCGAATCGTGCCTCACCTACAGAAAAAAAAGGCAGAGTAAGAGGTAGAGCTAGCATTGACAAGGATCGTGAATGCAATTTTATATTTTTATACGTTTTTTGACTTTTCGGCATTACTTATTAGAACCTAGTCCAGTCAAGTCAGTACATTACATCCGACCTCGCGTCAAAAACGCGCCCGCTTATTCCGCCTGGCCCTGGCCTGGGTTACGATTTGTTTAATGTTTTGTTTGGTTGTTTGGTTGTTTAGTTGTTTGCTTATTCTCTTGTTTACTCCTGAGCTTGAGCACGAATAACGGAACGACAATACTAACAATACTATAAACGATACCGTACGAATTCCTCTTTCTCTTCATCTCACTTCAATTCGAGTCCAAATTCGAGTATCACGAGTGTTACGACACGAAAGATTCTACGGCAACTTAATACAACAACAATCCTTCATCACAACCATCTTCTTATAGCTAACTCGTTACTCTTCCTCTCATTCACGAATCCTTCCAATCTGTGCATAGGTCCATCTTCTTTCAAAATAGATGCTGGTGTTACCATAAACCCAGGATCGATTACCATTCCAAACTGCCCCTCCTTCACCGCCCCACTTCAACGGACAAAAGCAGAATTATTTCAACTTGATTGACCTCGACGTTCTCTAAACCTTTCAACATCAAGTATACTCGACAATGGAGAACTATCAGAAGTTGGAAAAGATTGGAGAAGGTACGTTTTTATGCGCGCAAGGCCCGACGAAAAGAATCATTTCACAGAGTCTATTGCTCACTGAATAACTAGGTATTTATACTAATATTATTCACGCGCAGGTACTTACGGTGTTGTTTACAAAGCCAAGGATCTTTCCCATCCAGGACGTATCGTTGCCCTTAAGAAGATTAGACTCGAGGCAGAAGATGAAGGAGTTCCTAGTACCGCCATTAGAGAAATTTCTCTCCTCAAAGAGATGAATGATCCAAATATCGTTCGACTTCTCAATATCGTTCACGCGGATGGCCATAAATTATACCTCGTCATGGAGTTCCTCGACCTGGATCTTAAGAAATATATGGAATCACTTCCAGTTGCCGACGGTGGTAGAGGTAGAGCTTTACCGGAAGGATCTGGTCCAGATTTGGGTAGAATGGGTATGGGTGATGCTATGATTAAGAAGTTCATGAGTCAATTGTGCGAAGGTATCCGATATTGTCACGCTCATCGAGTTCTTCACCGAGATTTGAAGCCACAAAACTTGCTCATTGATCGGGAAGGTAACCTCAAGCTTGCAGATTTCGGTCTTGCTCGTGCTTTTGGTGTTCCCCTTCGAACATATACCCACGAGGTTGTCACCTTATGGTACCGTGCTCCTGAAATTCTTCTCGGAGGTCGACAATACTCTACGGGTGTTGATATGTGGTCTGTTGGATGTATTTTCGCGGAGATGTGCACCAGAAAGCCATTGTTTCCAGGTGACTCTGAAATTGACGAGATCTTCAAGATCTTCAAGTAAGACACAACCTTTCACATTTTTCCAATCTACCTCAATGGAGTTCATGACTATACCTTGTAATTTAGCTAACATAGCAAAAGACTTCTAGGTACACCTAACGATCAAGAATGGCCCGGTGTCAGTGACAAGACCTGTTTCCCCGACTTTAAACCATCTTTCCCCAAATGGCAACGCGACATGAGCCAACCTCTTTGCACGAATCTTGACGATAACGGACTGGATCTCCTCGAATTGATGCTTGTCTATGATCCAGCTGGACGTATCTCTGCAAAGCAAGCATGTTCACACCCATATTTCGAGGAAGGAAGCGCGGCATACTCCGGACGAGGCGCAAGCACTACATATAAAACTACAAACGGATACCACTGAGGACTGAAACATACCAATAATTGCATACATTGGATGGTTATGAGTTTGCGATAAGACGAGATGAGATGATTTATGATATTAAAAACCACGGGAGTGAAGGACACTAAACGGAAGGGTATAATGGTTGGGGCGGACGAGGAAAATGAATGAATAGAGCTTATAGCTATACATCAAATAGCCATGAGCTTCAGGATAAGAATTGCATGCATGGAGGGGGTTTTGTTATGAATGGAGTGGATGGGATACACTGCTATGGCGGACAAGCTACACTTCATTTTCTTTTCCCTTTAATTTATTCCATGTTACTACCCTATGTTTTCTGCGCCCTTTTGTCTTTTTTTATACCTACACTTTTGCAAGTCTTGATAGACAGACAGACAATTAATGGATGGCGTCTTTCTAGCATGCCCAAAGTCCATTCTTTATGCTTGTAGTTGTATTCGAAGAACAAAAATATACACCTTCAGATTTGGGTTTGAGGATATGTGACTGAGATGTGATTGATATTTTTAGGTAAGTATTGCGA
Organism: Botryotinia narcissicola; assembly: GCA_004786225.1. Classification (NCBI taxonomy): domain Eukaryota; kingdom Fungi; phylum Ascomycota; class Leotiomycetes; order Helotiales; family Sclerotiniaceae; genus Botryotinia; species Botryotinia narcissicola. Next base: position 2,688 of record PQXJ01000306.1, on the reverse strand, counting down.
TGTTGTTGCAAAAGTTATGTGTACTTCTTCCCAATCTTAAATGATAACCATCTATCTACTCGACCATCTAGAGTTCCCAAACGCCTCCGCTTATTTCACTACCTCTTCGAGTCTCTATTTCTATTTCACTACATCTTTGCATCTCATCTTATTCCCCTCTTCTTTTCTTTCCTTTCCTTTGCGTCCCAAGTCATCTATTCTTCATCCTTCCTCCAACCCTTAATTTCCATCTCCCCTCTCTCTACTCACTCTTCCCCGCCTCTCCCACCAACAACCACCGATCCCTCTCCTCGACCCCCCAATTCTCCCTCGCCAAACTCCCCCTCGCAACCTCAATATCCGTCTCGATATCCCTGACCAAAGACTCCTTATCCACATAATCCAGCTCGGGACGAATATAGCCCAGAATCTCGACGCGCATGTTGCTGCCGTAGAAATCCTGGGAAAACTTGTGCAGGAGGTGCACTTCGGCTGAGCGCACCGTGTTGCGGTAGAAGGGGTTGTAGCCGATGGACATGACCATGGGGTAGAGACGGGTGGTTTGGGTGGTGGTCAGCGGGGGGGATGAGCTTTGGAGTTCGGGGTGCGCAGGTGGGAGATCGAGTGCGGCGTTCCCGAAGTAGACGCCGGAGGGGGCGGTGTCGATCCAGGGGACGTTTGTTACGGGGATGTTTTCGGTGGGGATGCCGAGCTGGGAGTTGTTAGGGATGTGGGTTGGGGAGTTTGTGGATGGGGATATGGATGGGGAGGAAGAGAGGGTGAGAGGGGGAAAGGGAATGAACAGTAGAAGGGTAATGGGAGGTGGAAAAGAGAGAAATAGAAAGGTAAAACATAAAACTTACTTCTTTAGACCCACGACCAAATCCAGAAACCACCTCACCTTCCATCCGTAAAGGATAGGGAGATTCGGGACCGCTTTCCGAACCGACGATTAGAGGGCGGGGTTCTTTGGTCGGCATTATAGAGACGTATGTGGAAGTAGAGATTGAGAAATGCAGTTTGGATTGGATTGGATTGGATTGGTGGATGGGTGGGGATTCGCGGTAGAGAATAGAATGTATATATTAATGAGTGGTGTTTATGAGTGAGGAATGACTGACTGATTGATTGATTATAATTCCATAGCTAGCACTCGATGGCGAATGGTGGGGTGGAATAGAACGATATACTAAGCAAGGCTATGCTACCTACCACCTTACCTACATAGAATTATAGGTATCTTATCTCTCTGTGAAGTGGGGGTACGGCTGATGTTACGCCTTGTAATTGTGCGCCTTATTGAGATTTTCTTTTACCGATAAACAAGTAAGTAGACTGGTAGAGTAGAGTAAAGTAAAGTAAAGTAAAGTAGATTCATCGCAGTCTTGTTTGTCATTACTACCAAATATACCTACCTACAGACCTACCCATTCTAGTAATGCAAAAAATCGCAATTGTAAAAATCTAGATCAAGGAATGACGCTCCGCTGGGCCACTGCCGTGGAGGCTTTTTCGCTTCGCTCTATGATAGGTTGTATATCAATGTACTGGTGGTCAATCATTCTGTCTAGATTCTACGATAGATGCATAGAGTATAGAGTGTAGAACTACCGAATCGATTTAAAATGTGTACTACTTACTATCTAGATACCTACTACTGCTACCCAAAAGCTTAATCGGAGAAATGTTTGTCTTTGACACTTCTCCCTCGCGTGCGTCCGGTTGTGCGATGCATGATGGGTACGGAGGTTGAAAATATATAGTAGGTATGTGAATGGAAAGTTTGGTTAAGTAATTCTATAAGTAAGTACAAGTACAAAAAGCAGTACAGATACAAATACAAATACAAATCTACAAAAATAGTCTCACAAAAAGCAAACAAGTTCCCTCCCTCCCTCTATGTACTACAAGAACCGAAAGTCTCCTTTCCACGTGGCAACGGCTATCGACAGTCCGTACCTTTGTACCTTGCTTCAAACTTCTGTAATCTTACATACACAGATACTTGACAGTATCTCATTGTATCCACAGGACACATATCTCCACTCCATCTAGATCTGTGTGTCTTTGTATCTCTGTATCTTGATAATATATCCTACCTTTCCACACCAAGTTGCAAGGGCTGGAATATCGAGTAGATCTAGCGAGCGACTCTCTCTCTATATATCTAGATACTAATACTAGTACTGTAGAACTACTTCATTACATTACCTACCTACAGGACAGTGCCATACCCATTTATCAATCACACCCCAAATATATATTTCATGCATGAAACAAAATGAAACATCCAGACTCCAAAAAGGGTACCATACTAGATGGGTAAGGTACTTGATTGCGCGACATATCCAAAAATACCTACATACGGAATTTAAAGTGGCTGGGAAACCAACGCGGTGACGTGAAGTGAAGTGAAGTGTAACCAGTGATGGATGGGTTGTTAAATGTTAATGTTTAGGTAGGTAGGTACTAGGTACTAAAACTAACTAACTGCTATCGTAGGTAGGGAGTGATATTTAATTATTTTTGAGAGAGATGTAAATGTGTAAGTAGACAATGAGTGTTAATATATAATCAGGAGATTTATCTTATATTTTTATCTATTGTTATATATTCATTATGTTATTACTATATATAAATGTAAATGTAAATGTAAATGTAAATGTAAATGTAAATGTAAATGTAAATGTAAATGTAAATGTAAATGTA